>JAQQAE010012029.1:0-13339 GCA_029823295.1 Pseudamia nigra | reverse complement strand
CCCCCCAACAACTGACTATGATCATAAAACCTAACAATGTGAACAACTACACGTAATGACACGTTACAACAAAAAAGTTATTTAGCTTTAGTGACATTATCACGTTAGCCTCCATAGCAATACCAAGCTTGCAGTTAGGCTAGGTCCCAAACTATTACATTTTTAACAGCAACATCGACATTTCACACAAATAAAATACAAAACTGACGATGTCTGAGAGTATACTTATGATAACTAATGCTTGAAAATGTAAAAATCGTTTAAAATGCTGTTACTTTGTCAAATTGCCATAGAGATGAATGGAGCTTCAGCCAATGTTTGGAACTATTGGTGTCTCCATAACCTGGAAGTTGGGCCAAATTTCAAAATAATGAACAAAAAAAGTGAACAAATTTTTTTATTTTAAAAAATAAAATGAGGAAAATGAACAAAATTTCACTAAAATGAAAAATAAAAAACAATGAATCAAATTAAATAAAAATTCAACAAAATAACAGAAGAATGCATCATGTATCATCAGTGGGCCATAAAGAGTTCAGATATTTTTGCAGCTCTAGACATATATTTTTTGTTGTGTTTCTGTCCAAAAGCAGCTCCTTATGCTGCAAAGCCCCGGGATATAAAGTCTATAATTACCAAGGTGCTGCTGCAGATGAGAAGGTTTTATTGTGGAAGCACAGCTCAGGTATTTAGCCTGTGTATTTGTTTGCTGTTCCATTCGTACTCCGTTGCAGTTTGCAGAACATCGTTTACTGCAAGACTTCTCATTTCACACCATTTCAATATTTACTTCTATGTATGGTATGAAGTCCTCACAGCGGAATAAACCACTAAACTGTGTGAAGGCCCAGAGAAAAAAAATGACCACAATGCACCATATAACCACCAGAGTCTTAAAAAATACCATGATGCAACGGTTTGGTCAAACCACCCAGCAAAAGCTCCAACTTGACAATCATTTGCGAGTGTGTTTCTTCTATTAAACCTCTGAGTCACACATGAACTCAGTGATGTGGATGTCACTCTGGAGGCTCAGTGGGGCTTTTACATGCCAATAGTATTTTTGGGCTTTTTTTTTTGCAGAAGACAAAGAATGTGATGCAAGTCAATGATGAGGAGGAGGAAAATCAGTTGTAGTTGTTAAAAAGTTTCCCTTAATCCTTATTTAAGTTTTTAACTTTTCCTGCTCAACCTCGGATTTTGCTATCAAGGTACTTTTTAATCTTTTTTTGTAACTTTTTATCTTCTATGGGGTCTAAACTGTCCAAGAAAGTGGAACCATTTAACTCTCTACCCAGACAAACAAAGTCAGCACTTACTACTCATGAAAGTTATGGACTAGAACCAGGTCAAGCCTGAACCATGTCCAGGTTTAAACCAAACTGTTTCAAGCAGATCATACCTGTAATATCCTGCTGATTCTGCTTTTGGCTGGTGATGTTGAGGTAAACCCTGGGCCTCAGTCGCCACCTGTGCTAACGGGGCTAGCACCATCACCAGCTGAACCAACAACACTGCACCCTAGGCTTTCACCACTGCCAACTGGTTCCACACAGGTGACAACCGGGCATCTTCACTATTGACCGGACCACGACCACTGCTGGCCGGACCGGTGGCTGACTGTGGACTGGCGGCTGTCAATGGCTAACATCTTGGGCTAACAACAGTGGACCAATGTCTAACAGCGAGCTAGCAGCAGGGATAATGTTGCCAGCCGCTAGCAAAGGACCAATTCAATTTTATTTGTATAGCGGCAATCATAATTGACGATTATCTCTAGGTGGTAGACCCTAACCCTAACCCTAACCCTAACCCTAACCCTAACCTAACCCTAACCCTAACCCTAACCCTAACCCTAACCCTAACCCTAACCGCGAGGCTAACATCACCTGTAGCCAAGAATGGACTGGCATCTGACAGCGGGCCAGAAGCGAGTTTAACAAGCCAAAAACACATCATCACTGTCATACGCTCAAGAAATATAACCAATTAAATCTGGATATTGTAACATTTCATGATTCTGTTTCAGTTTATAAAATCTTCCACCTCCAATGAAAGATTTGTACCCTTTAGGAAAAGTACTTTTGGGCTGTGGTATGTTTTCTCCTTTTGTGCATCACAAACATGGAATTCTATACCTGGTGGAATCCGTGAAGTACAGCATCTTACCTCATTTACCAAACATCTCAAAGTATGGCTATTGCATAATCAGATCTGTATAAATGTGTTTGTCTGTTGGTGGGTTTTGCTCTTAGGGTCTCAGTGGAATTATTTATTTTTTTCTTTCTTAAGCTAAAGGGACATGTGCAGTAGTGATAATGGGATATATGTAATCGTATTAAGGGCTATGTGCATGAGGATTAAAGGGCATGTTTAATATAATAATGTGTAATGAGGACTGGGACATTCGTTTTGGTACGATGCCGCCTAGAAGTTTTATTCTGTTTTCACAGGTCAATGGGACTAGAGATGGAAATTAGCCGCATGGCTATAATCTCTCGTATTTACATGTAAAAGTTCATTAATACGAACTGTCTCATTTTAAAAAAATAAATAAATGAAATAAAATCGGCTGCATTCCCGCATGAAGACATAAGGAGTTCTGACCAGAAATACTGTTTGAGCTTCAATATAAATCTGGGTTCCTGGAGATTTACTCCCTGATGAGTCCGAGTTATTTACAGTTTAGTTCAAAGACAAACTCTGGTTGGAAACAAATCCTGAAATCCATCACGGAAATGTAATAAATGTAATAAGTTAAAGAGGTTATTACAACATCGATCAAGACGTTTTATGACATCGTTAGTCAGGCTTTTAGATCTGGTTTTATTACATCTGTGATGAAGTTAAGTACATATTTTATCACATTTTCACGCATTGTTAGATTTTTAGAGCGACATGACCTCACAAGCCTCGACAGGACTCATTAGTGATTTCCTGTGACGTCCTGATTTGTGTTTTGAGCGAAACTCACCCGATACGAAGGCGATTTTCTCCTTTAACACGGGGAGAACGTCGGAAGCTTTGATGCCTTCGGTCCTGAAGGAACCTGGAACAGAACACAGCGGAGGAGGAAGGGGGGTCAGTGAGCTTTCAGCACAAATCCCACTATCAGATCAACATTCCTGCGAGACAGAACGCACATTTTACACAGATTTCTTTTATGCAAGAACATTCCAGCGCTCCTCGGTTCTCCAGACGTAACCATCACTAGCGGTGACGAGGTTCACCCTTTGCACGGTCGTAACATTTCATCCCAGGAGGAAGTCGACGTTCGAGACGCACTAAGTCTTCATGCTCATCACACATAAAGAATCACAAAGCAGCCACCTCTGTCAAATTTCATGCCACCTCCCACTAAGAATGAAAGGCAGTACTCGCGTACATTTACTGCTTCGTGTGTGCTTGAGTAGTTTTTCTAAAAAAAAAACTGTACGTCAGAGAGTAGATGTTTGCAGGATACTTTTTACCCTTATTTTTGATATAAAAAAAAGCATTTCTACTCAGTTTCACTCAATTTCCTCCGCCTTGATGAGTAGAAGTAAAACAAAGGTTGAAAGGAAAAAATAATAATAAAACAAAATCAATGAAATAATGAACAACACAATCCAGTAAATCAACATAATCGATAAAATAAGCAACAAAATAAGCAAAAATGAGCAATATAATCAAGTAAGTTCACAAAAACGAACAATATAAGCAACAAAATGAGCCTAATAATCAAGTAAGTTAAAAATGAACAAAAATACATAAAATAAGCAACAAAATGAGCAAAAAATGAGCAATATAATCAAGTAAGTTCACAAAAATAGACAAAATATGCAACAAAATGAGCAAAATAACCGAGTTAGTTAACAAAAATGAACATAAATAAATAAAATAAGCAACAAAATGAGCAAAAATAAGCAAAATAATCAAGTTCACAAAAGGAACAAAATAAGTGTTTGAAGGCAATATATTATGCTGTAATCAATGCGATGTGATTAATTACTCACTCCTTGAGCAGTTTTTTTAAGAGATACTCTTGTACTTTTACTCGTGCTGATGTTTATGAGTACCTCTACTTCTACGCGAGTGACTAAATTAGAAAGTACTGTAATATTCTTCTCTGCGTTCCGTTTCGTCTTACTCTACACACGACTGACGCCTACTGCTGTGATTGATGATAAACCACAGTAAAACTCACGTTGGTTATTATTCTAAATTTTCGATGGTATATGCTGTTGTACTTGTACAGCGCCTGTCGACCCGTCCGCCTGCAGACATGAGGAGCCGGGGGTTGAACCACCAACCCACTGGTTTGTGAACGACCCACTCCACCTACTGAGCCACATGATATATGATGCATTCTTTCAGCTCGCAACACATTAACACCAATTTATTATTATTTTATTTGTTCTTTTTAATCAAGGTCTCATTAATTTGTTCATTCGGTCGATTTTTGTCCTGTTTTTTGTTCGTTTCATTGATTATTTCACCTAATTTTGTTCATTTTCCAGAGTTTTTGCTAATTTGGCAGATGATTTAATTAATTTTTGTTGGGTTTTTGTTTTTTTTAATGTATTTATGAATGTTTGTGAATTTTCATTTCCCTGATTATATTTGTGAAATTACTGTAGATTATCTTGCTCTCTATATCAGTCTATTTTTTGTTCATTTTCTTGTTAATATTCATTATCTAGCCTATTTTGATCATTTTCATGAATATTTTGTTCACTTGTTTTTTAATCCATTTTCATTCTTCTGATTTACAATTTTTTTGTGATTTCTGTTCATTTTCATGGGTTATTTTACCCAAATTTGTTTTATTATACATAAGAGCTTTGCTTATTTCTGTTCATTTTCACCTTCACTTTTGATCATTTTCAATCAATCGTTTTCATTTTCATGATTATTTGTATCAGTATATCCTTTATTTTTGTTCATTATTAAGTTATCTTCATTAGTCACATATTCAGATTGCACTCAGAATTTTAGAATCCACTCCTAATATCCAGGAACGTACAAAGAGGTTTCATTCCGATGACATTCCGGCTCATTCTGCCTGTGGTGTGACGGGGGCAGCTTCCCGCGGAGCGTTGGGGGTTAAAGTGCCTTGCTGAAGGGCCCACAGTGGTGATGATGAGGGTGGGGACAGATGATAGGCTTCACCTTCCTGCCAGTCCAAGGATTCGAACCTCTGGTGGCAGGTTCACTCCTGAAGCCTCTTGGCCACCACTGCCCATTGTTCACTTTGCACTTCTTTTTTTCCCCTTTTTTCTTGTTGATTTAGTGCTTATTTTGCTCATTTTGATTCATTATAATATGTTATTTCCATCAATGGATAAAGGGAATCTAATGCCGCATTTCCATTACATAGTTTTAGCAATAATCACTTCTGCTCTACTCTACTCGACACAGTTTCGGTCATCGTTTACCACCGCACCATCCTCCTAAGGCTGGCGTACAGCGTGGGATTTTTGGAAAGTGAAAACATGAAGGGATAGTTCACTCTGCGACTGTTTTGACTGCAAACGCAAGCAAATCCGATGCACACTGTGCGTTCCGACGTCCACAAGCAATTGTGCCGTAGTACGATGTACGAGTGATCAGACATCCCCGTCCTTCTTTTTCAATCAATACTGTGTTGGAATACTGTGTTTTTCCCACATCCGTGGGTTTCATGTCTCGTTTCTCTCTTCATAGTAGCACCAGGCGCATCTGCTCTCCCTCTCTGTTACATACACAGACATTAATATGCTTATGCTCACTAAATATGCTCATTTAATATGCCTTCACATTTTCCACTCAACTCAGCTCGCTTGGAACCCCAGCAGAGTGAGTACTAAAAACTACCTAGTACCAGGTACTATCACCTAATGGAAAAACCCCCAGTCGAGCCGAGTCGGTGCTAACGGAAAAGCCCCAGAAAGGAGCCCCATGTGGCCGTGGAGCCGCAGGTTGCAGACCCCTGTTTTAGGTGAAGGCATGACGTGCGAACTGGTTGGAATAGTGGAAAATGACATGGTTTGTGGATTTCAGATGTGATGGGTAATTCCACAGTGACTCATGCTACATATCGAGTGAGCCTTTATTTTTTAAATCAGCTAATTTCTGGAGAAATTTTTTCTGTCTCTTCGTATTTGTTGTAGTGTGCTTCAGGTTACTTGCACTTGGTCATTTTAACTTTTCAATAAAAATGTCCATTACAAGTGTGACTCTTGTTACTTGAAAAAGACGCAAACACCAAAGCGATTTATCAACATTTATGTATTTTTCTGCTCACCTGCTGTTCCAAAAACATCTTAAAGCATCTTCCCCCGAACACAGAGAAATAAATTATCCAACAGTCTGCGAATTATCCTAACAATTAGTGCAACTCACGTTACAACACTTGTCAGCTGTGGATGAAGTACAAAGACTAGATCCATGACGAATGCAACCATTTTCACAGGCAAAATATTGTTGAATTTTTATGTCTCACGTTAACTGATCTCACATCACCTTGTTCAAGGTCAGGAGTCATTTTATTATAGTAACCAGACCCGATCAGATATCATTTTTATAAACTGATAACCTGCATGATATCAAAGCAAGGCATAAGCCCTGAACAGCTTCGTCTATAAAAGATTCACAAATGCAGCTTAAACTCTGCCGTCTTGAAACATGAAATATTACTTCAGTAGCTATCGAACTTTGACAGCCATTTTGAAATTCAATACAGTTGCCATTGCAAAAAAAAAAATCAGTTCAGGAAATCTAAATAAATACATACACAACTGTTGTATACAAATATCTGAGAGTTTTATTAAATTTCATTGTTGGCAGTGTTAGGGTTCAGTCCGAGGGGGCGTGGTTTTCAGCAGAGGGATCCAGTGATTACAGTCCCTCGTTTATTGTGGGGGTTATGTTCTAAAAATAACCCGCGATAGGCGAAATCTGCGAAGTAGATTCCTATGCAAAAACTGTTTTCAGGCCCAAACATTTGTTTGAGAAGCAAAAAAAAAAAAAACAAAGGCCTCCGTCGGAGAGAAAACCTGAAAACACACAGCGCTTCAGAGTCACCGCCAGCGATCGAACACCCGCGCAAGTCCGGCGAAGCTGAACGCACTCTGCACTGCACAGCACAGGACACAGAACACGGAGATGACTGACAATGGCCTGAGCCAATCAGGACACAGAACAGTGCGCGTTTATACGCTGTACAAAAACTACATGAAAATTGCATTTTAAAAAAAATCTGCAAAACAGCGAGGCCACGGAAGGTGAACCGCGATGTAGCAAGGGACCACTGTACCCATTGAGAGGAGGTGTGTGGGGGCGGGGTCTCATTCAGCCTGTACTGGAGGCAGCTGTGAAAACACGAGGCGTTAAGAGGGAAAACTGCTGGCAACAGTCGAACCAGGCGGCTGTGAGAAAGACGTGAGATCGCACCGCGGACTGAGAACCGGACATCAGCACCACACCATCACACTTTACTTTTGTAGACATTCACTTAACAAACTGTGAACAAAAGCCGGCTACCCAAGAGCAAGCTAGCCGTCGGCGTCGAAGGACGCGGACAGATGGACTCCACGGGTCGCCAAGCAGACGTGCTGGGTGAGTCCTCAACCCTACTCCTCCTCTGGTTTAGGGCCGAGTGCACACACCCAGGGGAAGTCACATCCTGTGCGACACGTAGCGACCAGTGAGGGCTGTCGGGGGGCTAGCTGCGGGGGCTCAGATGAGCTAGCGTCCCTAACACACAGCCTATCCCTAAGACACATAAAGCGTGGATCCATCCGACCTTGTTTCAACTCTTCATTCTGTCGGTGGGGGCACATTTTGGGACCTTTATTCCTAACTGCCTACATGAGTATTACTGCTGACCATGTCCATCCCGGTGTGACCACAGTGACCATCTGGCGTCCAAATCAGTTTTATTAGGTACAGGTGTACCTAATAAAACGGCCAGTGAGTGTGTAATTACATCGAAATACAGCCCAGTTAATGATGACATGGTCTGTATCGGAGCATCCGTTGTGCTTTTACTATTTTCAGTGACTCTTGCTCCCCACTGAAGGTCCGTCTGTCATGTTATGAAATCTCTCTCTCTCTCCCGTTGTTTCTGCCTTTCACTAATGCTCACTCTACCCTTGTCCTGCTGGCCGTCAGAGAAAAAGCCCATGTCATCTCCTGCGGTGTTGGTGCATGATGCACTGTACTGGTGAACCGAGACATAAAAACACACTTTAGACTCTGAGGATGATGAGTCAGCAAAATCTGCCTCTGACAAGACAGACAGACAGACAGAAAAGAGAGAGAGAGACCTAACTTCTGACTGGATCCATGCTTTACTGAGCAGAAAAGATGCTTTAAATTCACAAAACAAGCATCACTGAGGTTGGAGCGGAGGTTCTCACATTAAAACATCAATATCAGGCAGTACTGATAATCACAACACATGTCAATCAAGTTTAAAGCCAATTGTTGGTCTGGAGTGAATCAAATTTGTGGTTTTTAAATTAGACGTAAAAGAAGTAAAAGAATTAGAAGTAAAAGCAGCAAGTTGAAAACCAAAAGAACATAAAAAATGCACAAAAGCAAATAGATGAAAATAATGTAAGACGTAGAGACTAGAAGACTGAACAAATTTCTCTGATTTTGTGACATTTAAACAAGTTGTTCATCGCAATAACACAGTTTAACGGCATCAATTACAGCAATATAATTATTTTGATCTTTTTGTTAAATTCAGCTCCTTTTGTGGCATTACTGATCACATTTTGTTCAGTTTGTAGATGCTTTTTAAAAATTTTCTTGATTATTCTGTTCGTCTTGTTCGTAAGATTAACACATGAACAAAATGAACAAAATGAGCAAAAAGAAGAAAACAATCAATTAACACAAATGAACAATATAGTAGAAATTGAACCAAAAATAGTAATACACAGCAAAATGAGCAAAAATGATCAAAATAACCAAGTTAAAAAAAATGATCAACACTGACCAAAAATCAACAAAAATAAACAACACAGTAATAAAGGAAATGAAACGTGTAGGACGGGTTCATTCAAACGTGTTGCACGAAATTCGCCAAAAATGACCTTAACATCCAAAGTGGCAGACTTCCTGTTGCATTTGCGTCACGTGACCGATTCAATTTTTTCATCTGTCTGGGTGTGCTAAATTTCGTTCACGTACGTGAAAGCTGCCCTCCGTTGACATGTGACGTTTGGCGCTGCCCGCACACCATTTGGCCACACCTACTCACGTGACCTTTATTTTAAAAACCTTTCCCACGCTACTAGCATGCGTGACAAATTTCGGAGGATGCGAGCGTTTTCCCGCGCTGGAAGAAGTAACAAACATTGCCCGTTTGAAGGCAATATTTGAGGCTGTAATAAATTCCACATCATGAAGTTACTCACCGCTTGAGATACTCTTCTACTCAGGTACCTATGTTTATGTGTACTTCTACTTGAGTCAGTAGAATTAAAAAGTAGCAATACTTTTACTTGCTCTACAGAAACAGCAGAGTACTGTGTGCACTTTCCAAAATATTGACATGGGGGGGAAGGGGGGGGGCGTTTTACAAGCCTGTTGACGTTACTACATATGGTTCTTTGCCCAATAAAGGGTTAAATGCTGCTGCCAAAATGATCAGCTTTTGTCATCAGGATAAAATACCCAGTGGTAGGAGTGTGTGTGTGTGTGTGTGTGTGTGTGTGTGGGGGTGTGTGTGTAGGAGGGAGCCATTTGTCCATTAACGCTGGGAGGAAACAGCTTTGTCATCACAACACGCACAGGAAACTGTCAGTCTGTTCGGCGCGCAGACATTCATCTTCTTACTGCTGCTCTTACAAACCGCTGGAGCAGCTTAAGGTGGTGCACACTGAGCAAATTCAAGGCCAGTTTTGACCCGATTTGGAGACGCACAACTCACTTTAGATCGGGGCGTGTTTGCCCACTTCCTGATGTCGCACTTTTTCTATATGTCACATTCAAAATGTTTCAGATCGTCAAGCAAATTAAAGAAATCAAAGTAAATACAAGATGCAGTTATTAAATTAAGGTTTTTATTTTTAAGTGGGGAAAAAAAATCCAAACCAACATGGCCCGGTGTGAAAACGTGTTTGTCTCCTAAGCCTAATAACTTGTTGGTCCACCTTTAGCAGCAACAACTGCACTCACGCTTGCAGTAACTGTCAATGAGTCTATAAGGGTGCTTTCAAAACTACAGCATTTAGTTTGCTCAAAGTGGACTGGAGTCTGGAACACAGAACAAGTTTGGTTCGTTTGGGCTAGTGTGAAAGCGGGCCAGTTTGTTTTGGTTCGGACTAAGGAACCGTAAGGAGACCACCTTCTCGAGGCGGTCTCGGTACGGTTCGGTACGGTTCGGTACGCCTCCAACCGAGCTCCAGTGCGGTTCGCTGATGATGAGAACTCTGACCGGTCTCGATTCAGTCTTGCTGTCTGTAATGTATCACGTTTTGGTCTACGGAGGCTTCTGTAGAAGGCTGTTACGTACATTTCAAGAAGCTAGTAAACTCCTCTACGTCAGAATCTTTTTATACATCTTCTCTGTGCCAAAAAGAAGCACACAGTGTTTTCGACCCGAATACGATTTCCATGCTGGAACAACAGCAGTATTTTTGCTTTTTGCACAAACAAATGATAATAATAAATCGCCACTAAAACAAGTAAAATAGTACCATTCATTATTCTGAAATAAAGTATGAATCACATATTTTTGTCTGTTGGATTTCTCCCTCTACAAATGCTGTGCCACTTAGCTCTAACATCACAGTATTTTGTAAACAGCGCCGCCACATGATTGGGGGGGTATACAACATTCATAGTGGTTGGTTCGTTAGCAAAAACACTGGTGTGAATGTGAATTAGTTGAGAATTGCAACATTGTAGCAACTTGTGGGTCCAATCGAACCACTGCACCGGACAAACAGGTGTGAAAGCAGCCTTACAGACGCTGTGGAGGAATTTAGTCCCACTCATCTTTGCAGAATTGTTGTAATTCAGCCATGTTGGAGGGTTCTGGAGCATGAACCCCCGCATCCAAATGGGATTCAGGTCAGGACTTTGACTAGCTCACTCCAAAGTTGTTATTTAGTTTTTCTGAAACCATTCAGAGATGGACTTGCTGGTGTGTTTTGGATCATTGACGTATGCTTCATCTTGAGGTCATGGACAGACGGACGGACAATCTCCTTCAGCATTTTTTGGTAGAAGCAGAATTCATGGTTCCATTTACCACAGTAAGTCTTCCAGGTCCTGAAGCAGCAAAACAGCCCCAGCCCATCACATACCACTACCATATTTTTACTGTTGGCGTGATGTTCTTTTTCTGAAAAGTCTTGAGGATCATGCAGATGAGCCTTTATGTTCTTTTCTGTCAGCAGTGGTTTTCATCTTGAACTCTGACATGCAGATCATTGTTGTCCAGTCTCTTTCTTATGGCGGAAGGTCTGCAGTTCTTTGGATGTTGTTATGGGGTCTTTTTTGTGAACTCTTGGGGTAATTATGGTATGCTGGCTACTCCTGGGAAGGTTCACCACTGTTGCATGTTTTCACCATTAACATCTGGATAGTCTGTGTACTGTTTGACTGGGCAGGGAATGCTGAGCAATGTTGCACCTCCATTTGGTTTGGTTGATTTTCACACTGCTCTGCATTCAAGTGAACCAAACCACTTGGACAATGTCATGTAGTTACAACTGTTCGTTTGGGGTGGTACTGCCCCCAAAACAACCACAGACAAAGAAGGAGGGAAAAAAAAGCACAAGGAAGACGAAAACCCAGCTCATCGATTGGCCAGGACCAAGAATGGAAATCCACCCCATTCAACTGGCTTGTTCACCACAAATAAAATTGGAGCAAAACCAAATTTATGGGGTCTTGCGGTTTCTGTTTTTTTTACTTTGCTGTTCAGACCTAATGTTTTTCACACTGAAGCTTTACATTACACTCAGCAAGCGAGGCAGCACGTTGCCGTCTCTCTTCAGCGGCTGAAGAATGAATGAGGTTTACCAGAGTCTGAGGGAACGACAGGTGAGCTGTTCAACTCTGATTAGAGGAGGTTTTTTTCCACCATCAAGATGGGAAGGATTTAAAATACCTGAGCACATGAAGCAGTGAGTCGAGCCAATTTCACCAAGAAAATGTAGATTTTTATATATTTGTTTATTTTTACAGATGTTATCACCAGTACTTGTGTGTTTCATCACAAATATAATACACAATTTCTTTTGCAACTTAAACATATTTAAGTATTTATTATTTTAACTTAAATACATAAATAGTTTCGGGTCTGCAACATGAACAGAAATACAGTACAGGCCAAAAGTTTGGACACACATTCTCATTCATTGCGTTTCCTTTATTTTGACCATTTACATTGTAGATTCTGAAGGCATCAAAACTATGCATGAACACATATGTATTTAACAAAACAGTGTGAAATAACTGAAACATGTCTTATATTATAGTTTCCTTAAAGTAGCCACCTTTTCCTTTTTTGATAGTGCTGAAATGGTTTTCCAACACCATTTCAGGTCATGACCTCTTGAAGCTCAGCAAGAGAATGACAAGAGTGTGCAATCAATCAATCAATCATTCAATCTTTATTTGTATAGCGCCAATCATAATCGCCGATTATCTCTGTGTGCAAAGTCGTAATCAGAGCAAAGGGTGGCTGCTTTGAAGAAACAAGAATATAAGACATGTTTTCAGTTATTTCACACTGTTTTAAGTATATACATAATTCCAGATGTGTTCATTCGTGGTTTTGATGCCTTTAGTCATGAAAATAAAAGGAAACACATTGAATAAGAAAGTGTGTCCAAACTTTTGGCCTGTACTGTAGTTTAGGTGAGCCATTTTAGGGCAAAATGCACTGAAATCATTCAAAAACTGGTTGAATCGTTGTGTTTAGTGTCACTTTAATACAACTGTGACATTTCCAGGAACCTTTGTCTACAGGCAGTGAATCGACTTGGATTGACAGAGGGGATGCCAGCGTCAAATACCTGAAGAGAAACAAGAAACGACCTGACGGACGACATCACTTGTTTAATTTCTTGTTCTTGTCACCGTCTCAGAGGAAAACAGAGAAAAAAGAAATTAAGAACCAACATGTAAAGTCTCTATTTATCTGCTACGTCTTCATTACCATAAAAACTGTCAAAGCATTTAATAACAAAGCCTTGAAACCGAAACCCAGATCTGGAGTATTTAAATATGGTCAAACAGAGCTGGGTGATGATTAGATAATTCTCATAATAGACCAAGGGCGTAGGTTTGGTCTCAACATTGGTAGGGATGATATAACAGCATAACCTGCATGTACACTTTTTGCTGGGGA
>JAQQAE010012028.1:0-13339 GCA_029823295.1 Pseudamia nigra | reverse complement strand
AATTGACTTTGAAGCAGTAAATACTGAAGAAGTTGTCAGTGACGTGGGTCAAATGTAACATAAGATTTCATCACTTTGTCCTTCATGTCTGAGTTATTGCGAGTTAATCGCGCTAACAGCGTTAACATGTTAATCGCGTTAAAAATTTTAATCTAACTAATTATGCAAATGAGTTAATCCGGGTTAATTTTTTGTTATAATTTTGTTGCTTAGTTTATTCATTTAGCTGATATTACTCCTACCCTGAGCCGCTGGTTCTGCTGGAGGTTTTTCTCTTCCCATAAAGGAAGTTTTTCTTCCTCATCTTGCTCTCGGTGGTTTTGTTGGGTTTACTCTGTATAGTCTTGAGGTCTCGGCTTTGAATTGTGAAGTGCCTAGAGATAATCATCAATTATGATTGGTGCCATACAAATAAAATTAAATTGAATTGAACAACCGGGAGACATTTAGCTTAGCTCTGCATATAGATTATTGAACAACAATCTGGTTTTGTCAAATGGTTTAAAATATTACAGTACTGTATGTTACATCTCGTTAACATACACGTATCTCATTTAAGTCGTATTAATATATTAGGACTAGCAGTGACTTCTGGAGTCACGTGTCCATATACAGTAGTTTTTGGTAGGTAATGATATTTTTTGTTCACTTCGACGTAAACAACATACTTCCCTTTATTCTGACCGTTTCCGTTAACATAATCACTTTGTAATGTTTCTGTAGCCAGTTACTAACAAAGTCTTTTATGCCTTTCACCTCTCACTTTAATTTTTCTCTGTAGGTGACCTTTACCAAGCGTAAGTTTGGCCTGATGAAGAAAGCATATGAGCTGAGTGTGCTATGTGACTGCGAGATTGCCCTCATCATCTTCAACAGCACCAACAAGCTGTTCCAGTACGCCAGCACAGACATGGACAAAGTTCTGCTCAAATACACCGAATACAACGAGCCACACGAGAGCAGGACCAACTCTGATATTGTGGATGTAAGTGATAGTCGTACTTATACGTGCGTCCAGTAATGTTTCAGAAGCAAATAGAATTGTTGTTTTTGTGCAGCCTTATTCAACCCGCAAAGCAAGATGGTATGTACCAGACTGAACCTTGTTCGGGCTTGACTTATGTAATGGTGTTAGGAGAACACAATAGCAAGTGTATGCCTCCCAGGACTCACACATCCACACACGCACAGCGGACACATCTTACACACACACATACTCAGTGGGCATTTGCTAAGCCCACCATGACACCAAGGTCACTCTTAAGCTGTCAAAAGTCAAAGAGCGGGCAGGAGTTTAGCTCCAGCACTGGCAGGTAAAGGTAGCTGTTTTCTGTCTCCTGTTAGGATTAATTTAAGTCCTGAATTAGGATGTGTTTATTAGGAAAGAAAAATGGAATAAACCACTGTCCCTGAGCATTATGAAATTGAAATTTTTTTTAAGATCAGTGGTGAACTACACTTTATGTTGTCTTGTTTCATGACAGGAGGAATGTCTTTTTGACTCTAAATGATGCAGCTACGAGCAAAAGATTATGGTTGTAAACAACTACAACATGTATCAAACAGGTAAAGGTTTGTTAAGCAGGTCAAAGTGAAGCCAGCGGGAGTTATGGCTGCTACAAACACATGGGTATTGATGTTCTTGTGGGCGTGTGCACATGTACATGCTGTATCTTTGTACCTGGGCTTTTCCTTCCACGCGGCGCACCACATGGCCTCTTGGCCAGCGCCGTCAGAACCAGGCTTACGTTCTCTCTAATCTCCTGTAATCTATCGCAATCCTATTTAGCTCGTTACTATAATCTGTCCAGGCAGCTTCTCATCTCTGCAGCATATCCACACAGTCTGAACAGACGGGATATTTACTGCTGCCAACTTCAGTAAACATATCTGCATGCACTTTTACCTCCGTATGACATTTCCCCCTCCTCTGTTCCTCCTCGCTTCCTTTTTCCTGTATGTTCTGATAATCCTTTTGTTTCCTTTTGTCTTGTTTTGTTACACCTTACCTCCTCCAATGGAAAACAGTGGAAGGAAAGTTTGATGTTTACTTGTGATTAATGCCCTTTTTAGTGTTCCTGCCCCTTACCTTGAATCAAGATTTTTGCCTAATCTTACTTAGTGTTTCTGTTGCACCATGCCTGTGTTCCACATGGTTTCGTGTGAGTCCTGTGTTCACGGACAACTTTTGACACTTGGCCAAAACGCCACAATTAATCTTGCTGCTCTCTGATTGGATGATGAGGATACAAGTCTGAGAAGCATGTGTAACCTTTCGGGGTAGACAACAATACATGGCACAATGTGGTGCAGCAGCACCCGTGCCAAGGTCATGCGAACTGTGCCAGAGAGTGAAACAAGCGGAGCATGTCAGCAGTGAAGCTGACAGTGGTTAAGGTTTTCATATTAAAAGGACAAAGGAAAGTTTGTGAGCATCCAGACATTTTGAGCTAGATTAGTTTTTATTCACACTGGTGAGAGAAGAGACGGCAAAGAACGAAAGCAGAGCGGAATGGGGCTGGTGGTATGAAGGCTGTAGTAGACCACATAGCTGTGAAAAAGTTCTGCACCAGTGAAATATCTGCCAGACAGGAATTTAGTAGAATAGAGGCTTCTTTGTTTTGGTCATCTTTTTTGCTCATTTGGCATGTGGGTATGTGTGATGTGTGTGAATGTTTGTGTCTTTACAGGCTACAGGCCAAATTCGATTCAGTTAATTGTTCATTTAGCTTGAGAAACGTGAAGCTATTTTTAAAGCAAAGTTCTGCATTCCTTACTTTTACTCTGGTAACCTTTTTTTCCCACTGTACCCAGGTCTGCAATATACTGTACGTGTAGGTCTTTGTGCACTTGTGTGGACAAACATTGGTTGTTTTTAGACATCGAAAGAACATTTTGTCAGGAGAACAGATTTACTCGTCCTCACACCTTTAAATGTCTGTCCTGGGGTTCAGAGTTGGGTTTTTGTGTTAGATTAGGGTAAGGGAATGAGTCTCCTTAAAAGGCTATATGGGACAAACATGAATGCATGCGTATGTGGCTCCATGCTGCTTCAGATTAGTAACAGATGAAGTTTTCAATAAAGCGGAGCACACAGACACACACTCCCTCTCATTCCTGCTCACATATGCTCACAGAGTAAGTCCAGTTCCTTTGTGTTGGCTGTGATCCCTCCCTCCTAAATGGCTGGAAACCGGTAGTGGTCTAAAAATAGCACAGAACACAGCTAAGAATAGCCATGACGGGCTGAGTGTGTGTGTGTGACTGTGGTTTTGCCAGTGAATGAGTGAGTGTGTGCGTAGATCCGTAGGCCGCTGAAGGAAAATAAAGAATAGGGAGAGAAGCAACGTAAGGCTGAGTATTCCAGTCTGAATTCCCCACAACGCCTCCTCTTCCCTTCTTCCGTTTTTTCTCCGTTGACCGGTGCGGCTTGCCTCGAACCATATGCAGCTATTTTTTTGTCGATTTATGTTTTCTTAAAAGTTTTATATGCAGACTTTTTAAAGAACACTTTGATTTCTGTACTATCTTACAAAAGCATGTGGAGGTTGGTGAATTAAAATTGTTGATATGCTTAAAAAAAAAAAAACAACCTCTGAGTGACTACGTAGGCAAATCCATTGGTGGTCTGACAGCATCACAGTGGACATAGTGTTCTGTTGACAGCTGATGGCCCACTGCCATAAAAAAAAAACAAGAAGAAAGTTAGTTCTGCTCCACCACACCAAGTCCAGTTTCCTCTTTCCCTCTATTTTATGAATTATTGATGGTTAGGTTGCCTCTTCAGGATCCTGAAAATGATTAATAGTATGACATAATATGAGAAGTTCCCTTTTTCTTTGATTTCTTTTTATCTAGTGTAACATACAGGCATTTTAAGTGGTCATATTTATCTGTATTAAGTGTCAGTGTGGCCTTTTTTTTTAAGGTGGAGGGAAAGGGTTGTTAAGAAATTACAAATAAGTGTATTAGTTTACAGCTCAAACCGCTGGAAATTCAGGTCCAGTGAAGTCATCATAATATCAAGGTACTCTATAAAGGTATTCAGCAAGTGAGCTTTTAAAATATGAATAGGTACAGTTTGGCATGTCTGACAAAGCGACAACAGACATGTTTCTGTGTAGTTCCTGTTAAAAGAAATCCAGGATTCTGTTCAAATGCTGCCGGGTCTTTAATTTGAAATGCTTGTAAGAAGTGTTGTTTGTGTTAAATTGAATACCATAATTAACACTATTATCTACACTGGCTTTTCCGATATCATTTCCACCGGCGTTAGTCTCAAAACTTACAGAAGGACATGGGATTTTATGTCAGAAATAGTCCAGACCACATTTCAGATGCATTTTCTTATTCGTATGTTAACATCATTACTGCCCTTTTGAAAAAAATCTTACACATTTTTTTTCTTTGGCTTGATTCAGCTTTCCATGGGGTGCTTCATTTTGCCTGCTGGCTGCCAGCATAGATGTGGAACTGTATCATTCTGTATTATTTGAAAAATGTTGCTTTTGTTGTTTGTAGTGTGGTCGCTCTGTTCTTATCTTGGACTGGTTGTGGTATTGTTTTGGTCTCGGTATAAAGCAACACTTGATACAATGGTATTGATTCGCCATTTTATTCATTTTTAAGCTAGATGCAAGAAAGGCTACGCAATTTGAGACGTTAACGGAGTCTGTCTATGTTTCATGAATATGAATGCAGTAGTTGCGGTGCTCACTCTCACACACAGAGGTCTTCAGTGCACAGGGTATTATTATACATCCTAATTTATGCCATTTATCTTTACATTCATTCATGTATTCGTATTGCAGAGAAGGATCCGAGAAACAACAGAACTAAGTTAATCCAAAAAAATAATCTCATTATGTTGCTTCTACGTTGTAGTAGATCTTTACAGGAAGTAAGTTGTTTATATATTTGTACAACCTATAAAAAACAAAACCTCTATATTTGTTGTCCCTCAGTGTAACACGTAGTCGTTTTTCTTACACATGTCTCTGATTTTGCCCAAGCTCCAGTTCTGGGTTGGTGTAAAAGCGGTATGTCATGTTCCTTGGCAAACATTCACTGTTGGAGATTCTGCAAACACACACTGGCACAGGCATGGACTCATAGCATCATCTGATGTGGAAGTAGCGGAGGAGGTGGAGGCCACCCACGAATAAAAGAGCAGTGGAAGGAAATTAACTGAGGAAAAAAAAATGCACGGAAAGAAAACCAGTGAGGGGAGAAGTGGAGACAGATTTGGGACAGGGGCTGCTACGATATTATGGCATCTCTCACCCCACCCCTTTGCCCTCTTTCCCCAGCTGTCTCTCTGTCTGTCTCACACCCAACATGCTCCAGTAAGACGTTCAAACCACCTGCTCACACACACATACACTCATGGACACATCAAGGTCACTGAGTTAGCTCCTTTTTATTATGAACGGAAGGCGTGAGGTTTCGGTTTTAATGTCAGCATGTGTCTGTGTGTTTTCAAAGGGAAAGTAGGCTGGTGGAGTGGGTATAATGCTCCGCAGATTGACAGATTGTGAGGGAGGGATGGGAGACGTGTGGTGTGGCGCACAGGAGCAAAAAATAGCCTTCTACGGCCATCAGTGCAGTAGTCAGGCTAGTATTGGTGGTGTCTGGGCTCTGCCTCACCCTCCTCCCCTTACCCACCACTACACCCCCACCACTCTGTAAAGAAAAACAGGTGGACGTGACTGGGATGAGTGGGATAGCTGTACTGGGCCAACCACTGAACCCTCAGAGTGTGTGTGTTTGATAGAGCCGCAGTCATCCAGTGACAGACTGGTCTAATGGCCTGTGAAGTGCTGAAGCAGGCCGCTGAGAGCCAAACCACATACTGTACAAGACACACACACAAACACACATACACACACAACATCTGATACTCTCCTCATCATAGTCTGCACAGAGCCGCCATGTTTCTGTCTTTTACAAGAGAATCACAAAGTCAACAGCATCTCCGTTTTTGTGCACCTGTCAGGTTTTCACCCAAATTTATTGTTTACTCCACTTTTCCATCAATATTCACCACCATCTGATCTGGCTCAGACTGAGTGGAGTATGACACTGTACTGACTGGGCATGGGGATGTTTGTTCAGGTGGCGCCCCTCAGTGGTTAAAGCTGAAAATGCTAATTTTGAAAATTGAAGGCTGTATGTCATTTGTTGTATGCTGAAGCACTTTATGGAAAAGCCACACAGTTTTAAAACACTCACTTATGTACAGATAGCTGTTTTTCTCTTCTGATTTATATGGATTAACCCAATTGATTAACTATTTACCAGAGAGAAAATAAATAAGCAAATGTGGCTTTTGAAAACTTTTGTATTTGCAACCATCCAAACCAGAATGGTGTGCTCAGATGACATACTTGAATTATTTTGATTTTGTTTAACTTGATCAATATCATGTCAATGTATTTCATAAAATGCTGCTGAATCTTGGCATTACATGTGCAGTCAAGGCTGATAATCGGTCATTTAACCTAGTTTTACTGATACTGACCGGAGGGGTTTTTTTTCTTGAGAAAGGTATTCAAACGAGTTACCAGCCTCCTTTGTTTCCCTTTAACTAGACACTGCGAAAGAAGGGCTTAAACGGCTGTGACAGCCCTGACATCGAGGCTGACGACTCTGCAGGCCAGAGCCCAGAGTCAGACGACAAGTACCGCAAAATTAATGAAGATATTGACCTGATGATCAACAGACAGAGAATCTGCGTAAGCTCACATCCATTTTTCAAAATCAAATTCTGTCTTTCTCAGTATTTAATGTCAATAATACCAGTATCGGTAGCTTTACAGACTCACAGTTCTCCTTAATTGTGCAGCAGGGTCTGCCTCCCTCCAACTATGACATGGGAGTGTCCATCCCAGGCAACAACCCCAGTGGACTGCTCTACTCCCATCCTGGAATAGGAGGCGGTTTAAGTAACCACAACCTGTTGCCCATTTCTCACCCCTCTCTGCAGAGAAACAGCATGTCCCCTCAGCGGCCGCCCAGCGCAGGAAATGCAGGTAGGTTGTGATAACTCTTTGGATCCTTGTAGTCATGTGGTTGCATTGTGTGGACGCTGGTGGAATATTGATTGTGTGCGTTGTCTGTGTTTAGGACTGATGGGTTCAGAGCTGCCAGGCAATGTGGTCTCCACAGTTGGTAAGGCTGCAGTTTCATGTTATCAGCTGTTTGTTTAAAATGTATTTTAAAAAGATTAGCGTTAGGTCATTCAGGTTTACATTGCAAAATAAAGTCTCACTTATTGCCTACACTGCATCAATAACAAATGTTTAGCATCGTCGCACAGAGACATAGTGAAGTTACTACAGGGAACAAGAAAAACACATTTAAAAACAGACTAAATGTATGGCAAAAAAGTATAGTAAAGCAAACACTGACGTTAAATATATTTTAAAACTCTCATAAAAGTGCAGAAAGTTGTTTACTACGTATGAAAAATCAAATTCTTGCCATTAATGCGCATACATATCTCCATTCAGATCCCGATATGTGCACATTTATGATGAATTCCAGCTATTAAAACCTAAACCTGTGTTTCCCACTAGTCAACGGCAGCTACAACAACCACTGCACGTCCCCGGGGCTGCTGTCGCCAGGAGGCGTCTCCAAAAACCTGCAGGATAAGAGTCCTCCTTCAATGAACATAAGCCGCAAACCTGACCTGCGAACACTGATGCCCCCCTCCAACAAATGCAACAACATGCCAACTATTGTGAGTGTTTTTTTTTTATTAATCCTGTGTTTATTTCATTTTTGATCGTCTGATTTTCTTGCAAAGCTTGCGCATGGATTAATTTTACTCTGTGCTTTAATGCTACACTCCAGTGTGAGGATTTTGACAATATGCTGGTGAGTAGTGTCTCCAAAAAAAGAAAGCAAACATGTCACTAAATGTAATCTTGCTGTGTGTTGTCTTATATACTACATCGTATGTTCTTATTGTTGTTTTATTTTGTGTATATTGTGAGCCAGGTTAAAGATGAATTTCCACTGCTTTGCAACAGAAAATAAAGTTTTTCTGATTCTGAATGACGGTTACATGTAAGCAGAGATAATGATCTGGTTTGATCTTACGGAGCTTGCTTTTACGTCCCTTGTGCTGCAGATACATTTTGTGTCTTTCTGTCACTAGTTGTGTTTGTCTTATTGTAGCTGCAAAATGTTACACTGTTTTGTCTCTATTAGGAATTAATTTAGAACTCCTGCGGTCATGACTGCCGTTTTTATATTGTATTTAGTCAGATGGCAGTTCACTTATATTCCACTTTCTGTTTGGCTTCAAATCGTGCATGTTGGCATTTCCCACTCTGCAAAAAAAACTAAATTCCGAAATATATGAAGCCCATCACACAAGATAATTAATATTATATTACCCATGTTTCTACATTAGTGTTTAATGTTGTTTGTAGAGCCTCAAATTCTTCTTTCACTTAAAACGTTTTATCCGGGACATACAGACCAAAATTTATGCTCCGTTCTCTTCCAAAACATCTGTTGTGATTCTTTGTTTGCAGCAGCTGAAAATGTGCGCAGCCTTTTGGGAATGTGTTCGATGTAAACAAAGGCGAGTGACATGCCTCAGAAGTCACACACTGTTACTTTAGTGTGATTGTACCCTGAGCACTCATGGAATGTCTTCCACCCAATCACAAGGTGGAGCAGAAAATAAATATTGTATCATATTCTGTGTAAACTGAGATATTACAGACTATCTGAGCAGTGTTTGGAAACATTTTGTGCTCATTCTCTTCGCTACACTGACCTCTGTCTTCTGTCGCTGCTTTACTCGCTCAGTTTTTAATGTAGAAGCACTTCTGTAAATGATCTATTTCATTTGTCTCTTTGTTTGCAGAACCAGAGAATAAATCACTCTCAGACTGCCCAGACATTGACTACTCCTGCTGTGTCCATCGCTGCTCAGACTCTCCCTGGACAGGGAATGGGCGGGTATCCATCAACCCTCTCCTCGTCTTACGGGACAGGTGATCACATCACAGCAAATTCCAGGTCTCTATTGTGATAAATGCCAGACTTGAAGCTAAAGATATGTGTTTCTTCAGAGTTTTCCCTGGGCGGTGACCTGTCCTCTCTGTCCGGGTTTGGAGGTTCTGGACTTGGATCGGTCACAGGATGGCAGCAACAGCAGATGCAGAATTTGCCACACTCAGCGCTTGGACAAATGGGGTGAGTAGTTGTGGTTTTGAGGGACCAAAGGACGGGGGACCAAAAATGTAAGATTTGAATTTCCCTCTGGGATCAATAATCTATCTATCTACTGTATCTATCTATCTATGTTGGTAAACATAATGTACTTAACATGTGTCTGTCTGTCTGTAAAATCAACAGGGTAAGTGTGGATGGATGAATGTGTGATGTGGTGCAGGGTGGTGTAAAATATATCAAAAGGGAGCAAAATGTGTAACAATAGGAAATACTCAGGAGTGCAGGCCCAAATGTAAGCAAACATGTGTCACACAGGCCTGGGCAGCGGCGATCGCATGTGTCTGGTGAAATACACATCACTGGCCATTCAGTTTCCCTTGAGTTCAAGCAAACAATCAATCAAGCAACTTTATTTATAAAGCACTTTAAAACAACCACAGCTGAACAAAGTGCTGTACATCAGGGACAAATAACAAGCAATAACTAAAAGCAAGAAAATACAACTAAAAGTTTCCCGACACAAAAACAAAAGGTCACAACAAGCAATAAAAATAATATTACGTAAATCCATACACTAAGACACTGGGAGCAAATAAAATCAATGTCTCATGTGTTATCAGTCTAAGAAGACCCTTCTCTATCCCTTGTAGAAACTTGTGCCAGAACACCAACATGAACCTCACCGCCGGTCATCAGAACCTCCACATCAAGTCCGAGCCGGCCTCCCCGCCCAGAGACCGGAACGTGGGCATGATGGGCACAGGACTGGGCGGCGTCACTACAGCTGGATACTCGACGAGCAGCCGGCCTCCGAACGACTCAGGCCGCTCCCCTGGTGACAGCGCGTCCAGCTGCGGGAGCTCATACGAAGGCAGCGAGGAGCGCGAGGATCATCACGGCAATGACAACTTCCTTCTGCGGCCCCTGTCTAGTCAGGAGGAGCGCCATAGCCCGTCCGTAAAACGAATGCGGCTATCAGAAGGCTGGGCGACATGATGGGGTCTACATTCAGAAGGGAGGAGGGGTTGATAGTGAAGTTACCTTATAGTGTTATTATTAATATTATCATATTCCTGTATTGCGTGAGTGTGCTATATGTGTAATGGTAACATGTATGTGTTGGGGAAAAGTAAGACAGCGTCAGTCTGTTTTATATGGATACAGTGATGTTCTGCTGTATTTACAATATGTACTGTAGCTAGACTTGTACACTAGAGGAATGACCTCCTGGAGACCTGGATGTCATTTCAAGATGTACATCAGAGAGTTAGTTGCAGGGTAACTTGTATTGCTTGTTTTGTGTTTGGGGGGTTGGGAGGGGTAAGTATAACAATATGTAAAAGGCACATTCATGTATGTGCATATGTATGCAAACTAACAAATTATAAGTGAAGATATGTCTGGTACTCTGAATGGCGAAGCTACTGGTGAGTTGAATAACTTGCGGATCATAGCAGCCATAAGAGCAGGTGTGCTGCTACACATGCCGTGTTGCAGGTTCAACATATTGTGCACATATAGCACAGTTCAGTGTGAAAGTACAGGAGGAGGTCATTTAAGACAGAACAAAGGTAGAAGAGACAATGAGAGGTTGTGAAAGTAGGAGACAAAGTGGAAAAGTTCAGACGGCGGAAAGATAAGAGCGAGGCTGAGGATGTTTTAGTGTGAATAATGAGGACGTCATTTGCAACAGGTTGCATAGAAATGAGTTTTGAACAAATAAACAGGTTTCACTTGACGTGAAACTTCTTAGCAGAGGTAAGGAATAATTTTCAGAGCCATATTAGCAAACTGAGATTAATTCCCAATGCAGTTCAGACACACACACCCTGCACTATTTTCTTATCAGAACCACAGTGTTGCAACACTAGAACACAACGTCCTGGTGCAGGTGTTAGAATCTGAGAGACTTGTGTGATAAATCATTTTTATCACTCATGGCCTTGCTATTCAGAGAAAGCTAGCATGTGCTGATAGCTTCGCATGATTTAGCGGTTAGCGTGAGGATTGCACTCCTGAGGCCATATCCAACCAGACAGTGATGCTTTGCTGCACAAAGTTTATATTGTTACATTTTTAAAAGGTTATTCTTTCATTACTGTATCAAATTTATATTTTTGGATGTCTGCAGCTCTATTTAATAGCAGTTGTGTAAAAAGTCAACACAGGAAGCACAGGTGCACAGAGTTTTCTACCAAACATTCAGGGAAGTTTGGTTACGTTAGTTCAAGTGAAGAGAAATAGTGAAACATTTTGGGTTCGAATGGGAAAAGAAGGTAAAATCTATTCAAATGTGGGAGATGATTAGCCGAGGCTAAGGATCTGAAGGGTAAAAAGTTGTAGTTTTGAGGAAGCACATGGCGAGAAATGTTTTTGGTTGAGTTCCACTGACTTCCTTAAGTTTTGCTTGTACTTTGCAGATTACTTCTAGCCGGTGTCCTCCACTCCCAGACTTTCTGCAAAGTCTTCTAGATTACCTTTTGAATGTGAAACCAGTTTTGTGAATTCCAAAATATTGAACTATTTCTTTAAAGCGTGTGTCAGATGGTGTCATACCCATTTCTGTGTAGTGACAATCTCTCCGAGCACAAAGGACGACCTGCAGTGTCGTCCACCAGCACAGCCTGCACGCGTGGTTTACGATGATCGTTGTGTGAACAAATCATAAATATTTGTGCCTTGTACTGCAACGGGTCTGACACCAGCCTGACACATTACAGGTTGAATTAAATAGACTGCTGAGTATTTTTTTTTTTTGAAGTTTTGTTGTTTTGTTTTGTAAGAGACATGAGAAGTGGCTGAGGGTTGTTCACATTTGAATATTTTGGTTTAAGGACTGTATATTTGGAGCTCAAACCCTCAGCCACAGTCTACTGTCTGTAGAGCACGTGCCCCATTTCTCAGACGACTCAATTCAACCGCTCACGTCCCTGTAGCTGTTCTGGTGTCAAAGGCACTGCTGCTTAGTTAGTTGTGTAGTAAAACCGACGTCTGTTGAAAAGGGCAGAGCCCAGCTTTGTTTGCTTCTGTACTCCCCTTTCTTATAAAAACATGTAGACATCAAGTCGATTCAAATCCAGATTTGGTCCACCACACCCAGCTCAGTGGCTCAAAGCTGGGTGAGGCATTAATGGACAGGAGAGCGACGAGGAGCTAACACAAAGAAGGGAGGGATGTAAACTGTCCAAACATGTGATACCCTCTAATTTTTACAATTTGTTAAACTTAATTCGTAACTGCCTGGACTCACACTTGTACTGTACCTCAGATGCCCCAACATACACGTACATAGCTCCAAATTATTATTATTATTTTTTTTAATTACTTGGTGACAGTGAATGTTGTGTGTACATTATACAGTATGTACATGTTATAATACATGATGCTCCGCTTTTGGGCTCTGTGTCCCCTCCGTAGTGCTTCTAATAACGACGAGTAAAACTATTATAAAAAGCGTTTGTTAGCGGCATAAGCTGGCCTTTGTCGCCACTTGGAGACAATGTTTCTCAGAAAAAAAAGTGCACCTTTGTTGTCACACTCAGAGATCATGTACAGCAATTCCCTCACTCAGATATGTGGTAGTATTTGTATTTTGCATAAAAATATACAAGCTCTGTTACACATGTCTCGGTGCGATTTGTCATTATTTCCTTGTCTGTTGTCTTATTGTACCTATTGATAACAAGTTAATTTTACTCCTTTAAATGTTTCTGGAATCTAGGTTGTGTCTGTTCCTTGAAATGCAAATTGGCTCCTGTCTTTACCATGGATACTATTATATACTTTATCAAAAATATGCATTTGACATCACAGATAAATTCAAATCGTTTTGAGTCAAGTTTTTGAGTAAATTTTGAGTCAAAATTTTGATGCAGGTGCAGTGAAGAAATGAAAACATGTCAAACAATAGGCAGGTTTAAACAAATCTGCAAAAATAACATTGTTAACCCCTGTGTGGTATTTGGGTCAAATTCACCCTTTGTCATATATACAATACGTAAAGAGAAAATGTGAGGGGGGGAAAGGAACAAAATCATCACCAAAACAAACAAAATACTTAAAAATGAAAACAATGAACATTGAAGGAAAAAAAGAATGAAAATTATCTTCATACTGAACAAAATAACCAAGAAAATGAGCAAAA
>JAQQAE010012027.1:0-13340 GCA_029823295.1 Pseudamia nigra | reverse complement strand
GGCTCCAGACTGTTCCACAAGTCCACCCCACACACAGATATGCACATTCTTTTCTTGGTTGTTCGTATCTTGGGTTTGCAAACCATTATCTGTCATTTTTTTAAAGCTTTAATCGAAGTGATATTTTGAGAGCATTTCTCTTCTTCTGAAGTCTGAAGATATAACGCACTTGAAGTATCACTTAGATCAATGCTTTGAACAAAAGCTAATATTATGCAAAATTGTTACCTTCAACATCAGTATCAGCCCTGAATCTTTCAGAGCGTCCTTCTCACATAGTCCTCCCCAGTGCAGCAAGATGTGTCTTGAATTCAGTATAAGTTGTACACAATGGACTTCAACAGCTTTACTGTGATCTTGTTCAAACCTGCAGAAATCCTAATAAATGTGCATGGATGTAATAACTTTCTTGCCTTGCAGCACTGAATGATAGCATGTTGATTCATCTCCAGGTCAGCAGCAAACCAGTCACAGAAGAGGAGCATAAAAGCGTTGCCACAGCAGCCCGAGATCGGGACAATTTAGCAAAGAGCAGTTCATCGAAAACCACCACAGGTGATCTGGGAGGGCTGTACAATTTAACAGCTATGTATCCATGTATATTGGTACATTGTAGAAATCATTTAATACAGTGATTGTACATTCAATTCTGTACCCAAAGAGGTATGTTTCAGGCATGCCAATATTCTGCCAAAACATGGATTTACGCCGATTTAGCAGCCAAAATGATCACCAACGAGATTTACAGTTTGTCGATCCAAGGAGAAATGAACTAGAGTTGATGGAAATGCCTAAAACATTTCATCATTCACTGTTTCTTACATGAAACTCGTAATATTTCAATAATTTTTATCGTTAAAAATAATGAATACTGTTATACAATGAAGCAGTAGTAGATAATATTGATAGCTGTTTCATTGTTTTTACATTGAAATGATGAATGCCATATTGTTTCAGGTAGTTTGTTTCAGTATTTGAGTTGAAAGTAATCAAAGTAGTTGACTCCATGCCATTCAATAATTTCAGCCAGATTTATGTTATTAAAGAATATTTAGGGTTAGAGTGTGAAATATATTTTACAAAGTTGCAAGATCTTTGTAAAGTCTTGTAATACTTTATTGTAATTTTAATACTTAGGAATGAAAATGACACTAAAATCAAGGTATCAATATTTAGCTGAAAACTGTCTAGGTATCACCAGAATGCACAATATGATGCCATTTTTGTAAAAATTTTAGCATGACGTAGCCTTCTCGCTGTGTTCCTCTTCTTTTCTTAAAAACTCATTGGCATGCCTGATGTTTGACTTTGTTCCATAGTTATATTTAGCAAGATCTTTGGTTGTTCATTTTAATACAGGATCAGGAAACAAATTATTTGTTAATTTTGATTTCAGCACCAGCAAGTTACATGAATGCATGCTGCAAAAAATATTGAGTGGTGTTCTTACATATTCAGAACTAATTTCAACTAAATTCTGTGAACAGGAATCCACATAGCAATGATTAGCTCTCACAACCACAGATGAACTAAAAACTATTCCCATAATAAATGTTTTCAGAGTTTCCATTTGGGGAAGTTGTCATTTGTGAAACCAAATACCGGTATATATGTGTGTGATCAGACTGCAACAGTCATGGAGCCGAGCTCAGGGTCCTTCCAGCAGTGAGAACTCCAGTAAAGTCCACTGAGACTCCTGTCAGCATCAATCCCAAAGAGCAGAGCAGCAGCAGCCGCCAAAATGCAGCGGAGGCCTGGTTAGAGGAGGCTCGCAGGGAGGCTGGCATCTCTAAGCCATACACTGTGAGTCTCTATGTGTGTATGAGAAACTGCTTCATATGATTTATCAGGCGAAGTGTTTCATAACTTTCACCTCTCGCCCCAGGAGCTGTCCGTGTCACAGCAGGAGGAGCTCCAGCAGAGGGCAGCCTACCTCCGTCAGCAGAGAGACAAACTGCATGCTCTGAAGAAAGAACAGCAGAAAAGCAAGCAGAGCTGCAAGTCAGAGGAGGAACCATCCAGTCCCACACCAGCACCCACAACACCGGTAAATACAGCCTTCTCCGTTTAACGGTACAGGTCCCCATCAGCTCCCACCGTGAACCTGAAGCCGTGATGATGTTAGATGGGCAACAGTCATCACATTACTACACCAAACAGGGCTTTTCTCTAGGTTTCAGAGGGGCTTAGGTACTGTGGTTGCAGAGGAGAGATTGCAGGGTTTGGGAAGAAAATGTATATGACTAAGATCTGCATTTGTATATCATTTTAACTACTGTATATTTATTTTTAAAAAACACACATGGAGTTTGTGGATTTAAACTAAGGCATAGCCACTAAAAGTGTAACATCTAGGCAAGGTAGCCTAGATGTTACACATAAACACTCTATAGATCATTAAGCAGTTATAACGTATTAGAAAAAAGAGAACAGAACAGAAAGAGAACATTTTGTTTGCCAAATAGTGACAACAGAATTACATTTAATTTTAACTCTAAGGTGTTTGCTTAGCTTAATACACTATATCACATTACGGAGTTGAACTCTAAACCATTGTGTATACTGTGTTTACATTTTACAATAAGACTCCTGTTTGCCAGTTATAAACCTTAGTAACTCATTAGCAGATGGCTTAACATTATGACTGATAAAGTTAATCAGCAACTCACAAGATTTGAGTTTTAAGAGAAGAGATGGGGGGGCACAACAATAACTTGCCAAAGCGTATAGCCTGAGTGAAAATATTATCACAATAGTTTATGACTTATGAACTCTTTAAACATAATTATAAACCATCTGTAAATGTTGTATTAGGGTAAACAAGTCACTGACAGAGAAGTTAAATACTATGTCCTTTGAATATTGAAAGGACTGTCTGCCATAATAAGATCTCAAAAGTAAATAAGTAATTTTAAATATTAAAAATCTAAAATGTTAAAAAAGCAAATTAAGTAAGTACTGCATCTACATTACTAGTCAAAAGTTTGAACACTCCTCTTTCAGTGTTTGGTGTTTTTTTTTTTTTTAACATTGTACATTAATACAGACATTTCAACTGTGTATGGAATTATGTCGTACAACCCAGAACATGTTTTATACTTTAGATTGTCCAAAGTAGACACATTTAGCTTTAGTGACAGCTTTGCACACTCATGGCTTCCCAGGAGGAGACCACTACCTACCTTTGCTGCAGTGGATAGATTTATTAGAATTAACTTCCTCAGAAATAGGACTTTGGACAATCTAAAATATGAAACATGTTCTGAGATGTGTAACACTTTTTGTTTACTAAATAATTCTGTATGTTTCCTTCACAGTTTGGATGTCTTTACTATTAATCGGCAATGTTGAAAATATAAATAAAGAAAATAACAGGAAGAAGTGTGTCCTGACTTCTTAAGGAAGACCTGATGATGATATTCTCATATTGTCTCTTTATTGTCTGTTCAGACTACAGGTTCATGTAGGGAAACTATTGTCTAACATCTTCCACCCCGTCATTTGTCACGTTTTCATCAAGTATAGAACAGCATTCTTTAATTCACATCTTCCTCTTGATGTGTTTTCTCTTGTTTTGCTCTTCTAACCTGCCTGAATGCTTAATTGACATGTCAGGAAGTAGAGGGGCAGTCCCAGATGAATAGGGCCTGTACCCCCCTTCCTCTTCCTCCTCCTTCAGCACAACACCCTGCTAACTCAACCAAACAGAAGGTGATCCATCAGCTGCCTGTCTGAACACATGTACTTGTGCTATATCTGCATAGTGTGCCGAGGGCTGCATGTAGTGCTGTTTGCTCCCTTGTCTTGTTTCTGTCTCTAGAATGTAGGCACAGATTGTCTTTCCCTCTGGCTTTTTATAGGATATAGAGTGGATTGAAACCATTACTTTTAACCTAACGTAATCCTTTTATTCCCAGCTGCTGCTTAGGTTGTTGCTTGTCTACATACACTGCCAGCCGAAGGTTTTGACACAGCTTTTCTTTCAGTGTTTTTTGTTCTTTTTTGTTATAAGAATTTGCGTTATATACCTCCACTGGCCACTTTATTAGGTACACCTTGCTAGTACTGGGTAGGACTAGCTATCATAAGATGGTACACAGTGGTCATAAAGGGATGGACATGGTCAGCAGCAGTACTCATGTAGGCTGTGGCTTTTAAACAATGCACAGTTAAGACTAAACGTCCCAAAATGTGCCAGCATCAGCAGCCTGAAGTGTTGATGTAAGGTAGGATGGATCCAGACGTTGATGTTGCTCATGTCAATCATTACCATAGAATTCAAATGTTGCAGTGGAAATCAAAATTGCATTGTTGACCACTCTTGCGTCTTTTGAGTCCACGTGATTTGTAGCCTTAATTTTCTGTTCTTCGGTGACAAGCAGTATCACCATGTGTGATCTTCTGCTGCTGCTGTCCATCTGCTTCAGCGTTTGATGTGTTGTACATTCAAAGATGTTCTTCTGCATTATTCAGTTGTAATGAGTAGCCATTTGAGTTACTGTTGTCTTTCCATCAGCTCAAACCAGTCTGACCATTCTCCTCTGTCCTCTGGCATCTATAAGGCATTTTCATCCAGAGACCTGTTACTCACTGGGTATTTTCATTTTGCACACCATTCTTCGTAGCCAGACACAATTGTGTGTGAAAATTCCAGTAGATCAGGAGTTTGTGAAATAGACTCACCCATCTGGCACCGACAACTATGCGATGGTCAAAGTTGTGTAAATCATTTTTGTAACATGAAAAAGGTGAAAGGACACCTGGAATTATGTCATAAACATATTTTCAGTTGTCAGAAGCAGCCATGTTTATCTTTAATGACAGCTTTGCACGCTCATAGTATTATCTCATCAGCTTCACAAGCTAGACACCTGGAATGTTCTGGGTTTTGAGCCTTGACTGGCCTTTTTAATGTGCTTTAGACCACACTCAAAGTTGTTGGGATTTTTTGAATTTACTGACCTTTATTTCTTCAAGTAATGATGGACTTACTTTTCTCTTTAAATGCTTCTTGTCCTAAAATGGATTTCTGCAGTAGTTGTATCAACACTATTAGGGCTGTTGACTCTGTACCTACCCTTCTTCTGCACAAGAAAACTGATGGTCTCAAGCACATTAAAAAAGCAAGAAATGGCAGAAATGACAAGGCACACCTGTGCTTTCAGATGTCTTCAGTATTAATAAAGAATGTTGAAAATAATAGAAATTTAAAAAGAAACACTGAAGGAGAAGGTATGTCCAGATATTTGCCTGGCATAGTCGATTTTAGCTTCTTTGTTTGCTTCATCCTTCTGCTTTTTATTGCATCACTTGGATTCATCATGTTGGTAACATTGTTCTCTGCTCTGAAATCTTTCCACAGGAGATTTCGGCAGAGGAGAAGAAGAGACTACAGAAGAGAAAACATCTGGCTGACAAGCTGAAAGAGGAAGTAATTAAGAAATGAATGCCCCTCCTTTGCAATATTATCTTCTACACTACTGTCCTGTTCTGCTGTCATCAGACATGGCTTCCTGTACACCACCCTACCTGAGCTCATTGCTGTTTCAAAAAACAAAACAAAAATAGATCTTCCTTTCTTCAGCATCTCTGGATTTAACACTAACCTTTCACTGCTGTCTACAAAGGACATGGACAGATATAAAGCTATATATGAGGCATCATGTCATATTTCCAGACCTGAAGCCATTGAAAACATCTGGAATGTGATCAAGAGGAAGAACTGCCCACATTTGTGCACCAGGAATGACATCAAGCAACTGTCTACAGTGTGGAATTCTGAACTCTGATTTGTCTACGTTGTGTAAATTGTGTTTAAAATTATGAACTTGTTTTCCAGCTGTAATGTTCTGCACATACCATATGCTCTAAATGGCAACATTTTTCTTTAGAAATGTTTGAAATCTTCATTAGTTACAAACACAAATTTTTACTCAAAAACATACCTGTTGAGGTGAGTTTAGACCATGTTGACACAAACTCAAAGCACAAGTATTGACAATTGCAAGGAATGAACACATTTGAACTATTCCATTATCCTCATTTGTGATATAAACTTTACAATGCATTTCTTAATTATTTTTATGCAACAATACACTTGATAGTAGAAAATGATGATTCCTATGTACTTCTCATGAATGGACTATTTATATTTAGGCCACCTTTGGCTTTTTTCTCTGGACAGCCGTCAGAGGACACACAGGGCACTTGGTGAAACATGGACACACTGTGTTTCTGTTGATTATGATACCGGACCTCATGCAGCAGTTTTATGTTGACATAATGCCAGCATTAATGTACAGTTTTGTCTTAGTATTGGCAGACAGAGGAGTCAGCTGGTCTGTGTTATAGCTGATGATAAATACTGTAGCACATCAGAGAACACTGTGGAAATGGACAAGAGGACAGTGTTGCTTGGTATGAACACAGTATTCTTCACACCAATCTGCAGTCTTCACTTTAAGCAATCTTGATGCACCGGTTTCTATGTAATACTGTTATCATATGCTGTTTAATAAACCACATTTTATAGAAACTACCTGGATTTCAAGTGTATGATTCACCTGCTTATTTGGTTGTAAAATAATGTGACTGATTTTGACAGATGTGTATGAAAGATGATGCTGTAACAATAATGCTGAATTTTGACTGAAAGGTGGCACGGTAAGTTTACATATATTTGCAGTAATGTGATGATTTCATTTATTGAAGGAAAAAAGCTATGCAAACCTACAGATTTGGCCCTAAACCTAATAACTGGTTGTGCTGTTTGCAGCAACAACTGGCAATGAGTCTTTCACTGTGGAGAAATGTTGCCCCACAAAATGTGTTTGTGTTAATTTAGCCTCATTTAAAGGGTTTTTGAAAGGCCTGTTCAAGGCCATGCAAGAGTATCTCAACTGGATTTAAGTACAGACTTTGACCAGGTCAGTGCAAAACCTTTTTGACCCATTCAGAGGAGGACTTGATGGTGTGTTTCAGATCATTGTTCTGCTGCATAACGCAGGCATGCTTGAGCTTGAGGTCATGGACTGCTAACAGTCCATGACCTCAATGACTTGAGTTTTTCTCATAGAGAGCAGAGTCCACGGTTCCATCAATTATGGCAATTAATCCAGGTCTTAAAGCAGCCCCAGATCATCACAAACCAAAGTGCTGTGTTAGTTTTATACCAGATGTAACAGGACACACACCTTCCAACAACATCAAATCATGTCATCAGTCCACAGAATATTTTCCCAAAGGAATCAAAATGTATTTTGACAAATGTGAGAGAAATGATTTTCACCTTAGAACTCTCCCATGGATGCCACTATTGCCCAGTCTTTTTCTTATTGTTGAATCATGAACAATGCCACATCGCCACTACGGGCCATTCAGTCCCTGTATGACTGCAATCACAGACTGGTTTGCATTGCTGGCAGCAAGTCACTCAATCCCAGTGCAGGCCAAACTCCGCCAGGGCTGCCCAGTCACCGATCCTGTTCACAATTTTTATAGACAGGATGAGGAGGGGGTCTCGTTTGGTTGCCTCGGGTTCTCATGGCTGCTTTTTGCAGATGATATGGTTCTGCTGGCATCATTGAGCCATGATCTATAGCTCACACTGGGGTGGTTTGCAGCCAAGTGTGAAAACGCCGGGATGAAGATCGGCACCTCCAAGTGCCAAGGCCAAGGTTCTCAACTGGACAAGGGTGGAATGTCCTTTCTGAGTTGGGGAAGAGTTCCTCTCCTAAGTGAAGGAGTTTAAGTGTCTTTAAGTGACTTGTTCACAAGTGAGGGTAGGATGGGGAATGAGATTGGCAGACGGATCAATGTGGCATCAGCGATGATGTGGACATTATATCGGTCAGTTGTGGAGGAGCTGAGCTGAAAGGCAAAGCTCTTGATTTAGCGGTCGATCTACATTCCTACCCTCCGAGTAACATCTCGGATACAAGCAGTTGAAATTAATTCCCTTTCCAGGCTAACAGACGTCGATGACTGTGTTTCACCTGTTCTTGAATTTCTTTAGATTGCAACATATTTTTTGGAACCATTAGCCTATACTTAAATGTTTTCTTGCTTCAACAGGTCCGATAGTAATCAGGATGTTGGCTTGGGTGTTTTGTTCCCTTAATAAATGAAATCATCAAAAAAAATTCATATTTACTCAGATTATATTCTAAGATGTTTGCTGGCCTGAAACATTTACATGTTACAAACACAAAATAATAAATCAGGTAAGGGCAAATACTTTTTCCAAGCACTGTAACAGATGATACTGCAGTGTTGACATGGATTTACGCACACTGGTGATAAAAAGAACTGAAGCAAGGGATATAAAAATAGAACTGGAATATGGCTTTGCAAACACTTCCACACATCTGTAAATTGAAACTAACTCATTTTGTGTAAATCAGCTGGAACCATTTGAGAAATTAGCCCAGCTCTGAATGCTTGAATGAAAATAATTTCCTGAAAAAGATGGCAATATTCTAATAAATTCAGCCCAAAAGGTGAGGCAAATTGAAACCAAATTAGACCAATTAGAAATGATCTAATTGCTAATCTACACACTAGAGACAAAGTTAGATTCACAAGTTCAATGTCAGGTCATATTTAATTTCAATAGTTATCAAATTCATACAAATGTTAAGAATGGATAGCGGTAGTAAATGCACTTGGTACAAATTCATCAAAGGGGGGGGGCAGTGGTGCAGGTGGCAGGACAATTATTTCTCCTCATATTGGCATCAGTTTATTTGTACTGCTGCTTTTGAGCGGTTGTAAAGGGGTTGTCTCCTTTAGCATCATTACAATGACACAAGGAGAGAAGAGACAACACAGACATTTTTGATCTGTGGAAAACATGGCCATCTATTTCTGAAATTCTCAACTATATTGCTTGGACTCCTCAGCTTCAAGTCTGTGTAAACTAAACATGAGACAAACTCAAGAGTCTCACTTCCCAGAAAATGTATAGTATGTCAGTCCAATTATGTTAGTAACTACAACCAATACTTTGATTTTCTGAAATTGTATTGAAGAACCTGGACACTAGGTCCAAAACACTGGATATTTCACCAGTACAAAGACCAGACATCCTTTAGTTTCACAGAGCCTGCCATCAGTGAGCCTGTTTACATGCACACGAAAACGGCGATCATTATCTGATTTCTGGTTTTATCAGATTATTGAAGTGATCATGTAAACAGCAGAATAACATATGCTTTGTCCAGTACCGACAGTTATGAGAAATCAGATTAACACACCTGGATTTCTCCCTAATACTTCGATGTCTTTGTGCACGTATACCCACTAATCTGATTTATTTCATTCTTTCATATCTGCGCATGTGTAGAAAAACAAAACGTACAAAATGGAGGTGACAGTCACAACGTGAGCAGAAGAAAAAGACAAACAAAGCTTGCAGCCGGAGAAAGTCTAAAGAGCCCCTTCTGGAGTGAAGAAGAGACAAATTTCATGTTAAATATAATGAAAACCTCCTTGATTGGAAGAAATACAGAATGTTTTGAAAATAAGAAGCTTGAGTCTAACGTCACTACGTATGTACGTACTCCAAAAGCAATCTGGTAATGGATTGAAACGTAAACCAGGGTTTTCAGTTATCACATTTCTGCAGCGCATGTAAACGTGTCACATCCAATTATTACAATAATCGGATTACTCCTAGTTATTGGATTTTTGTGGTCATGTAAGCAGGCTCAATATGAACTTACTGGAGACAAATCTCTGTGCATCAGCACAGGTTTGATACCTTTATAATGGAAGAACATGGCTGAATGTGCATCGTAAACCAACGACAATGCTGAAAGCCACCAAAATAGAAGAATTCAGGCATCCTCAGAACGTTGGCTGCAAAATTACTTTACTGCAGTTTTAATGTTCTTTTAAAATCAGCATTTGCAACTTGTTGCATTTTACATTAAATCAAATGAACTGGACTGAAAGGGTGAAACAGTGACCCCACCTTTTGTGCAACAACAAAAAAAATAATACACAGGTAGGTAGCTCTTTCCCCTTTCAAAATCAAATAGGGGCAAATGATTAAAAAGAAAAAAATAACATATGTACAGCACTTTTTTAACAAAGTTGTGAAATAACAGGATTTCTGGCTAGCAAAGTCCTGTGGGGAGACGTGTGTGTGTTGTTTGCGCCTTGGCTAAAATGATGCCATGGCTTCTGAAAGTTGAGTTCTGCTCATCAGGAACAAGGCCTCATATTTGCTGAGTTTACTGGCATGTTTAAACATTTGTTACCTCCCTTGTCTTAACATTCTGTCTGAATCATCTATGTGGCCTAAATACCTATAACCCCAACAACATATCAATAGGTCTGTGGCAGGGCGGCACACACTGCTTTGGCCAGTCAAGCTTCCTACAACTATGATGGCTAGTCCTGCTAGCCTGACTGGCTCTCTGAACAGTTTGTACGCTGGCTGGTTGTGTTCTGGTTTCCTCTCCCAGTCAAGCTCATTGGTTCAGGTTTGAGGAAGGAGGGACAATGCTGAAATGAAGACACGCGATACGGTGCTGTTGTTCCGTAGCTTCTTTGCTACAGTTGCTATAGCAACAGAGCAGAGTTGGGAACCACCTTGGCACTGTAATTTCAACTGCAGCCTCTCTGGTCATAAGTAGGATGGTGGTGGAGGAGGAAAACAGCTGTTCAGGAGAAGATAAGTACCAGGATGAAGGAGGCAGGGATGAGTCAGCAAGTGTGACTGTAGACAGGAGAGGCTTTAGGTTCTCCTGGCAGAGGAAGCTGGTGGCAGGGTGGAAAAAGGACAAAACAAAAAACATAAAATTAATGGAGCAGATTGTCTGTCTTGCCAGAAAAAGACAAAATCTCCAACACCCCCCCAAAATCCAGAGAATGGAGGTCAGGAGGAACTGGGATAGGTTGGGAGTTTGTTTCGGCCCATCTCTGCAGTGAGACCGGGTCAGAGACTTGTCAGTTTGCAGGTGCAGGCCAAGGACCAGTGAGACGACCAGAAGAGGGAGTTTGTGAGGGACCTGATATCAATCCACCGTGATCCTATGAAGGTCAAATAGCTTTACGAGCTCAGACGAGGCCGCTTCCTCGGAGACTGCTCTTCCTCCTCGTCTTCTTCCTCTTCATCCTCATCATCGGGGTAGTCAACCAACCCAACCAGTGCAGTCTAAATGGAAAAAGAAAAATTAAAAAACCCAAAGTAATCCTTGATTAGTAATTCCCACCTTGAAAAAGTTCACATTTTTGGCAATTACGCCAAAACAAAACACTCCTCCTGCAGTATTGCTGGAGCAAACGTAGAGTAGTAAGACTGTTTCACAAAATAAACATTCAGTTGAATTTCATGTTTCTAAAGACCTATTAAAGGCTATCATGAATGCATAATATTAGTGAAACTGGCATTGTCAATAAATTCTAGCCTGCAGTTTGTATTAGTGCTTACCATTTCCATGTTTGTTTTGCTTAATTATTTTGATACAGCGTTGAATAGAAACTGAAGATGATGCAACTTTATAATAAAGAGGAACAACTTCATAATCCAATCCATTTTTAGAACATTTCAAACTGATACTGAGAACATTATGAAATTCATATCAGACCGTAGACTTTTTATGAACATGCAGTAACATTGGTTATAAAATAGCATGTCTTATCTTGTTATTGTCCAAGAATACCACACACATTTAATCACTAACTGTGATGAGGATATTCATTACCTTCACTACTGGTGTAGCAGGAAGAGCCACAGTTTTGACAGAGGACGTTGAGCTGTTGCTGTTTACAGTGACGGCTGCTGAGGCAGGTGGGATGACAGCAGTTTTCCCATTGTTGTTGGCACCGTTGGCTCCATTGGCAGCTCCTGCAGAAAAAGATGGTATCAACATTAACATAAAAGCCTATTTAAGATTGCACAAAACATAATATGGACATACAGTACAACATCTTACCTTTTTTGGCCTCCATGTACTTGCCGTAGCTGTCAGAGAAGTCATCCTCCATGCGGCTCTTCTCCACAGTCTCTCCATCGTCATCATCATCATCGTCATTGAACCACAGCTCCTCGTCCTCATCCAATGACCTTGCATCCCGACGATATCTGGGCGTTAAAGTAAGGACATTAATACAACAATCACATGGTGTTTTATGATGTCATGTGAAAACTCAATCATACTATCCATTTTTCCTTTGAATTTCGTGTGGAATATTTACCTGCTGAGTCTCTGACTTTGTCTGTCTTTCTCCTGCTCATAGCGGCCTTTCAAGCCCTTGAAGGTCTGAACATACTCAATGGATTCAAGTGCTTTGTAGAAGTTATCCACAATGTGAGCTATGAGGGACTTGATGTCCTCCTGGAAAGAAACAGTGGGGGGGTGTTAGCTAAAGATTTCCTTTTAGAGCCAGGCAAATGACATTTTTGTTGAGGTTTGTGTGTACGCACCACTTTTATGAACTCAAAGAGCTCTATGATGGCTGAGTTGAGAAGATTGTATCGAGTACCATTGTCCAGCAGGGCGTTGATGACAGGCTCAAATAGATTCCCTTTAATGATGTAGCGGTTGTAATACTCATCCTTCAGGCCAATGATCCTGCGCATGAAACGCAGAGCACCTAGAGAAAGAATAGTAAGCAGCTTAGAAATAAAGGTTTTGTTGTTCATGAGGCATAAGATCTTGCAAAATGTACAATGAAAAAGAAAACCTGGAAGTGTGTGCGAAGTAGGCCTGTCACGATATTCAATTAACATATTGAATGATAAAGGAAAAATATCATGATCATTTTCTTCACCACAATATATTGTCTCAGTGAAGATGTGCTTATTTACATGAGAAAACCTAAACTGAGAGTGTGTTATTGGTTGCAAAGCAGCTCCATCTCCACTCTTGTATCCTGTCTATGATTGAGGAAGGAGTCAAAAAACATGGAAAAGGACTCAGATTAGATTAAGTAGCTCTCCTTGTTGGGTCGACTTAGCGCTCAAATGATGCCATGTGTGATGTGGAGTTTACCTTTCAAACCAGCTAACTTTTTCAAATTATTAAAAATGACAGTACAGTGGTCCCTCGCTATATTGTGGTTCACCTTTAGCGGTCTCGCTGTTTCACTGATTTTTTTAATGCAATTTTCATGTTTTTTTTTTACAGCATATGAATGCGCATTGTGTCCTGCGCCCTGATTGGCTAAGGCCATCAATCTCCTCTGCTGCGTTTCCTGTACTATACAGTACAGAATGCGTTCAGCTCACCAAACTTACACAAATGTTCGATCACCAGCAGTGTGACTCTGAAGTGCTGTATGTTTGCAAGTTTTCTCTCTGACAAAAACCCACAATGTCGACAAAGGCCTTC
>JAQQAE010012026.1:0-13341 GCA_029823295.1 Pseudamia nigra | reverse complement strand
GTTAGTGTAAACACTTACCCACAGCTGCAGTCGAGTGTATGTCATGTATAACTATGTCCATATTGAATAAATAGAAGATACAAAGCTCTGAATCAGTCTGACTTTGCTATAGCGAGCTGCTGCTACAGCGACATGTCAATCAAACCCCAGCAAAGCAGTCATTTGTCTGATTATTTGCTGTAATATCTTAATAACGATGGACCATCACATTACTTATTAGAGGGTCCAAATAAAAAGTTTGAGACCATGATGACCCATGAAAAAAATGATTTGCTTAGTATTTTCAGATAGAATCACATGCATCTCTATGGGAAAAAGCTTCTTGGAGCCGGCTGATCGATTCCGCAACAGCCAAGCGGTGGGATTACGATGTAAAGTTACTTCCACATTGGCCTCACTGAGACTGTTCGTTGGCCCTCGGTGAAGACCTAGAAAAAGCAGATTTCCACCAAGGCAGCTCAGTGTCTCTTCATAGCGGTATATGATAATGAAAACAAATGATAAGGCCATAGGATCAATTTTAGGATCAATTTTAATGAATTTTATTATTAGTTCTATAGTTATTCATAAAAAATAATATTTTCATAATAGTGGTTTTCTTCTGGATCTAGCTCTGTAAATGATGGAGATGCGTCAAATTTTGTGTCAGTTGCATGTCTATAACTTTATTTGCTACCTTACAGTAGCTATTTTTCCTCTACACCTATAAACAAAGAGATACATAAACTAATGCTGACAAAAACAGAAAGTCATTGGTGGAGGCAATGAAGGACAGTCAATCCAAAAGAGTCTTGAGAACTTTGAAAGTGCCCACAAGTGCAGTCCCCACAGCCATCACACACTTTGATGATACTGGCTCTGATGATTAAAGGAAGACCAAGATCTACCACTGCTGCAGAGGATAACTTTAGCAGAATTACCAGCCTCAGAAATGGCCAATTTACAACACCTCAGGAGGGTCTGATGGTGATTTACAGGAGTGTCCACCCCACAGACCACACCATTTCCTTCAACTCGCTCTTGTTTCAGATCTTCTATTTATGAAGACAGTTCGGCGTAGACTTCATTTAAGATAAGCAACTGTACACATTTCCTTCGTGGGTGGAGTCAGAGGGGTTACATGTATTGCTTTCATTTTCACCAGAGCAATCAAAATATGATTAGAACATGATCGGCCTCAGGTCTCCTAAAAAGCGTGACGTGGATACAGGGTCTGTGTTTGAGTCTCTTCAGAGACCTAAGGGTGACATCAGGCCGGTTTGTCCATCTTTTATATACAGTGTATGGTTTACAGCAAATACACGATACCGTCAAATGTGGTCAGAAACTGGTGCTGTAGGTTATGTTGGTCATGGCTCTAAAAACCAGAATAGGAGATGTACAGCATCCTATTACTGATTTCAATCAATGTGTATATTTGCATTAGTAATTTGTAAAAGTGCTGAGTATTATAAAGTTTTTCAGGGCCTCCAGCCTTTTGCGTGGCAAAGGAGCATCTGCTTTGCAAGACGTTATGTACTCAACATGACTGTTACATGTATTTAAGATTGAAACTGACCACTGTTAGGTTTGTTCCTGAGCGTTTATGCCTTGGGAGAGTGTTTGTGCAACATAGCTTGATAAAAAAAATGCTGTGTTATGCAGACAGTTTCCACAGCTGACTCATGAGCATCATACGTGAGTCAACATGGCATCAACACTTCCTGGTGTGCTTGCAAAATAACAGCGCCTGGTGGAACAAAACGCAGAAGAGATAAGATACCGCAGGACTATAAAAACCTGTCCACCAGCTGATGATTTTGTATTTCTTTTATGACTTCACACATTCTGATTAATTGAGATCTGTTAATAAATAATTGCGATGATTCTAAATTATTCTGTTTTGGTTGTCCTGCCATTGAGTATGCCTGACATTTCACAGGTGAAACAGAACTAATCAAACTTTTTAGGACAAATTTTGTTTCCTGTCATGTTTTTACATTTTATCAGAATGTCTTTGAAGATGCTGAGGACATTTGAATATTGATATGAGTTAAATATTCAATACATTGTAATTAATTCAAAAAGGTGTTTCGCACAAGATGTGAGAGTAAAAAAAACATTTGGGAAAATTATGCAATTTTGCCATTTCTGCAATTTTTTCCTGCAAATGTCAAAATCTGCATTAACTAGTGTACAGTACATTTATTTAAACACACCTGCTGCCTTCCAATGTTACGAGATGGTGATGTATCGCACCAGAGGATTAAAATAAGCAAGTTTTTTCTGATATTAGGTTCCAAGGGGCAAAATGGGTGGGATTGACCAGGCAAGGGTCAATCATATCTCAACGGGGGGGCCAGTGCCCTTCTGGCCGAGCCTCCGGATCTGTCCCTGAATCATCGAGGGTAATGCGGGAGCAGGAGACGGTCATCCTGGTGAAAGTGATGAATATCCTGCTAAAAGAAAATATTATTTAGAAACTACGCACGGCAGCCAGTCTATGCAGAAATGATCATGCTGATGACAGCTGAGAATCTGTGATTATCATGGGGTGGAGGTGGGGGGGGGGGGTGTCTTTATTTTCCAATGCACAAATTCTTCATGGTCTGAGCAAACTGAGCTCCAGTATCCGAGAGGGAGAGAAAAGCTGTAAACCACGAACTGTGGGTTTTCTTTCACTGCACGAGTGTTTGTGCATTTCATGACTTCATCATTTCAACTGAATCTAACGTATTCATTGAAGTTTAATGTTCAGGCACAAACTTGACACACTTAGCACTTCTGAAAGTTTCCTGTTCTCAACTTCAGAGATTTCACCCTTTTTACTTTGCTACATTTATTTGACAAAGTCTTTTTGTAATGGACTTTTTATAATTAATTTATTATGCAAAATAAAGATTTTTCGTGTCAGACCATTTTTTTCTGAGTAATTGGAATGCATTTGTGATGAAAAAAATGTACTTTTACTCCAGACAGATTTGGCCACAGCTCAGTGAATACAAGTAAAAACGCTTGAAATGCCAAAAATAAAATTAAGTTATAGAATAACAATAAAATTAAATAAAAACAATCATAAAATAAAATACATTTTAAAAAGGAACAAAATATGCAAAAAAAAAACCCTGAACAACATTATAAAATGAGCAAGGAAGTTAAAAAAAAAAAAAAGAAGCAGATACCAGTGATACCGCTCACCCTCCTTCCAAGTCCGGACTTCAACCACACCTGTGTTGTCACTTTGATGACCCTGTCTATTCATGGGTAATTACATGAACGAGATAATTTAAACTCTAATTAATTGAATTAATAACTTTAATTTAAAGCTCAGGTTGAAGGTTGCCCATTTTCCAGAGGATGAGGGGTACAAACGGAACTAAATACTCAGCCAAATGACCGCAAATGAAAGAAAAATGTCAGGAAACTCCCTTTGAGTTAAAACCTGCACAATGTTTTTGCAAAAAATGTTTTGTCAAAATTTGCATTGTTCAAAAGGTTTTTATAAAAGTCGTCCTTGACGTCAAGGTCGCTAATATTCAAACTCAGAGATATCATATAGCGATATAACGTGTCACCCGGGAAATCAGGCAACTGCTCGGGGCCAATAGGGACAGGACATTTAGAGTCGTTAAGAAAAATAGTAAAAACTGACAACACTGACTTTATCCTACATTTAGAGAATGTATTGTTTGGTTTCAAGAAAAAGAAAAAAGAAAACCCAAAAGAATATTAAACAATACATTTTTATTCAAGGAATATTCAAGAAATATTTCATATTCAGAAAGCGTAATTTACCAACTCAAAACACCTTTTCAATATAACGGAAAATGAAATCAAACTATATATTATAGCAATGAATTCCTCTCAAAACAACAAAGGTGTAAAAACCATAAAATTATGTAACCTTTTTTTTATTAGCATAATATTTTGTTGTTCTGCCTTTAGCTTTGATTACGACACACATTTGCTGTGGCATCGATTCAATAAACTTCTGCAATGTCTCAACATTTATTTATGTCCAGAGTTACATTCATTTTTTGACAAGATCTTGAATTAATGATGTTAGAGTCGGACACTGTGCAAAGTCTTCAACAGCACATGAAAGGAAATGCTTTTAATATACAATTAATATTAATATATTAATTCATATTGATTAATATATAACTATTAATATACAAATTAGGCAGTGGTTGTCATAGCAACCCTCCTCCCTATCCTGACTACCCATGTACCAAGTTTGGTTAGTTTGGATCCAGAGACTTTGGAGATATAAAGCCAAAAGTTTGGACGTATGTACAATCTTGAAATTGACCATGTCCCCGTTTTTATGAAGGGGTACACGGCATTTTCAACATCACTGCAAACCTACAAGTGTATGTAAGACCCTGCTGATCTTCCAGGTCAAAGTCTTCTGACATCCTTGAGTTTTATCTGTCACATATTAAAATTTGGTGCCTCTAGCTGTAGTAGTTTTGGTACTGTAGCTTGAAATAGGTGTCTTGTAATTACCTAATTATTATGCAATTAAATGGCGGTTGCCATTCCAACCCTTCCTCCTATCGTAAGCACCTGTGTGCCAAGTTTAGTTAGTTTGGGCCCAGAGAGAGGAATTAACAAAATGATCAAATAAGTTCAAAAATTAACAAATATGAACAAAATAAGCAACAAAATGACCAAAAATGATCAAGGAAGCATACAAAAATTAAATAAATACCTCTTTAATTCAATATATTATGTTCTAATAAAGTTGCTACTACTATTACTCAAATACTTATTTGAGTAATAGTAGTATAATAGCTATAATAGTATAATTGTGTTTCTATTAATGTACACCTCTAGACTAGATATGCGACCTAAATTTGACCCATTTTACTGTTTAAAATATATAATGAATCCTGGGGTCTGTAATGTAAATTAGTCTTCATAGTGTTTTAATGAAATCAAAATCATATCTCAGTATAAATAAGATTACACACGATTTCATTTGCATTGCTCCAAACATTTTAATTAAATTTAACTCCTTTGACACTCTGGGTGGAAAAATCTGACACATTTTCCAGTCGTTCTGTAATGGGAAAACAACCAAAAAAAAAATAAAAAAAAAAAATGGCTCATATCTTTAAACAGCTCACCATGTGTATTTTCATGAGTGGATGTTCCATTACAGCAGAGAGCAACATGGCTGAAAAACCCATCAGAGATGTAAAAGGATACTGTGTGATCACTTGTTTCCACTGGTGAAAAAGGGAGGGCAGCTTGTAGCGTCGTAGCAGACGAGCTGCTTTCGCCTGCTGTCGTGTTGATACCGCGATACCTCCGCTGCTGTTGCAAAATGCCTGTTTCATTTCACACTGACACTCTGCATGTAGGACACGTTGCTGAGCTGGAACAGACATGGAGGACTTTGAAAAATGTTGTCACGCCAGTCAGTATCGATCACGACAGCTGTCAAATAATTATTTTGTTCAAGGTTAAAAGCTGATTTTTGGCCCTGACTGAAAGCTGAAGAAACCAGATTATTATTTATGGATTTCATTTTTTAGTTGAAGATCCGACAAGACAAAAAAAAAAAGACATAAAAGATCAGAAAAAAACAAAAGGTACAAAGAAATGATATATGACATAAAGACAAAAAAAAAAGAATAAAAATTAAATGTCAGCAACAAGTAGGTGATCGAAACTCAAAGAGAAACAATCATGACAGGTGTAAAAATACAAAAATGGCAGAACGAGGACAAAGGATGTGAAAACAAAATGATATTGAGACGCAAATAGACAAAAACAGCATAGAAGATATCACATAAACTCGACACACACACAAAGACACAAAAGTGCAACAGTTGCTAAATTACATAAAAGATGTAAAAAATGAAAACAACAAAAAAGATGAAAATGACATGGATAATGAGAAATGATGAAAAAAAGACACAAAAATGAAAATAATCCTTGTACTCCGACACATTAGAAGTTTTTCTGTGAAAGGTCCGAATCGCACCTACAGAAAAATAAAATAAAATAAAATAAGCAAATAACCCCCCCCCCCCCCACCTGTGTATTTACCTCATTCAAAAGTAAGAATTTATTAAAAACTGCAAAAACTGCTTATTTTGACAGATGACAGATACAGTATCTATATGGTTAAACATCATCAAAATCTGCATTTTTCTTTATTTAATTGTGTATTTAAAGTGAAGAAGTGAAAACAAAGCTGTTTTTCTGCTTATTCATAATGCACATGGATTGAATGGAGGGTACACGGATTGCAAATTAATGTGAAAAAAAGATGGCAAAAGACAAAAGCAACATGACAGACAGAAAATACAACAATGATGCAGTAAACAAGGATGATATGAAAGATTATAAACATAAAGATACGAAAACATGATCCATGAAAGTTGAAAAAAGACAATTAAAAAAATCCTTTTGTTCATTTGATTTATTTTGACCAGAACAAATCTGAACAGAATCTTTGTTCATTATAGAGGGAAGAGAAAAACAATACATCATGAGAAGAATAATTATTGATTTACATGCCAAGAAGATACTCAAAGAAATAAATTTAAAAAATGGATTAAAAAAAAAAAAACATCAAATAGGATCACTTGTAAAAATGAACATATACACTCCCTGGCCACTTTATTAGGTACACTTGTTAAAAAAAATCAAATCATCAAATCACATGGCAGCAATTTAGTGCATTTATGCATGAAAAAAATGTTGCTTTGTCTGGTGAGTCTCGGTTTCTGGTGTGACATTTGGATGTTATGGTAATGATTGTCATAATCAACATGAGAGCATGGATCCATCTACCTCGTTTACACTCTTCAGGCTGTTGCTGGTGGCACATTTTGGAATGTCACAGCCTACAGTACATGAGTATTGCTGCTGGCCATGTCCATCCCTTTATGACAACAGTGTATTGTCTTAGGATACTTAGGAGGTCAATTCCCGTACCTAATAAAGTGGCCAGTGAGTGCAGATTTTTGGTAATGTGATGTCTGGACTGTGTGAAGGTGTTCGTACGTACCAAACACTTTGACACTCTGCAGCAGGGTAAAGATTAGGAACTTATGACTCTGTTACATGCAGAATGTTTGATGTTAGTCATAGGCTACATGCGGCTGCAAACTGTGTACATTCTGTAATACTAGATATCATGGAATTTCATCAGTGCTTCACAGCATGGATGTAGGATAAAGGTCAGCTCAGGTCGACTAATTTGCCAGGAGGAGGTAGCCATAATAAAAACATGTAGGTAACTCCTCGTGAATGTGTGTTTTGTGATTCGCTGTAACAAAGATATGAAGCAAACAGTCGAAGCAAACAATTGTCAGATACATGGAAATTTACTGTTTGTCACATTGAACAGCAGCAAGTCAATTCAAAACTATACAGTATTTATACTATACAATACACTATGATACAATATAATAAGATACAATTTAATAAAATGCAATATAATACAATTTGATACAACACAATTTAATATAATACGGTATGATACAGTTTTATATGATGTTACACTTCAATTCAGTACGACGTGATGCTGTTTGAAACAATCTGAATGAAATGATGCAATACAATATAATTTGATACAATATGATATGATCTGATACAATTTGACAACACGATACACTATAATATGCTGTGATACAATTCAATATGATATGATGCAATACGATACATTACAGTACAATTCAGGGCTATCCAATACAAACTGATACAATTTGATAGGATAGAAGAGGAGGATTTTGTGACAAATGTATAAATATTTACGTCCATACAAAAGGCACAGCCGCAACCTTGATGCTTTCTGCTCCATAGTGCAGTTTGCATCAATTTCAGCCTTTGCAATTGCTTTGTGAGTGCTTTGTGAATTACACACTATTGATTTTATTTTTATTTTTGGTGCACATTTAGCACACACTATAAAGTGACGCAATTTTTTTCTGGATCCAGCCCTTTTTTTCCCTTTGGACACAATGTTCCAGGAATCTCAGGTGCTAGAATGCATAAATAAAGAGCAGCATACAGTAAAATAACCGAAATAAAGCAAAAATGAAATCAAAATTCAAGGGTAAAAATATCACATAAGAAGATGCATTAAAATTATTGACTCTAAGATTGCTGAAATAAAAAATCCACAGCATCAGAATCAATTTCATGTGTTTTCTCCTTTCAGCTGGACTTTTGATGTTTGTAGTTTTGCATTTGATTGACCTCAACATCTGACAATGGCAGATGGTGTCAGTGTCTTGCCCAAGGACACTTCAGCAACACTGCTATAGGCTGACTCACCCCACCAGGCATTTGTTCATGTTTCAAGTTATTTTTATAGTTGAGTTGGAAGCCATCCAGTCCGAGATGAAAGCTGGTTTTGATGACCTACTTTGTCTCAGAAGTTAAGGTGATTTATCTCAAAGCAGAAAGAAATAAGAGGTATCTTGATTGTCTCTGTGTTGCAAAAGGTATGAAGCTGGATTTAATCTGATTTTATTTTTGTGCAGATAAATCAGCCCCTGCACGGCCTGCAATGTCTGGCTTTGTTTTGCGCAAGGTTTCTGCCAGGCCACGACTTCACAACCAAAGTTAATGAGACCCGATGCATCTGTTCCCTGTTTCACACCGATGCCATCAAGACCTAAGTGGAAACAAGAGTCACTCGGACGCCTGGACGTTTTTTGGAGCACGCGTGCTTTCTGTGTACGTACTTCTTTGAACATACGTAATTAACAGGAGGGCCTTTGATTCCAGCAGCTGTACAAACATATAATTGCTGCAGAGAAAACTGTTTTTAAAATTTTTTTTCTTTACTTTTTCTTTGTTTTTGCTCCTCCATGCCTTCACTGCGGTCATTTAGAACAGTGGTTCTAAACTGGTCTCAACCTATGACCCAAATTTTCCACATTTGCCATCAAGATGAACCCACACAAAATAATCAAGAAAATAAACAAAACATCTAGAAAAATGAAAGAAAAATTCAGATAATGAACAAAAATGACACACGAATTCACAAAATGAACAAAATAATCAATAAAATGTATTAAAAATGGGTAAAATGGTAAAGGAAAAATATGAGTAGAAAGGAAAATAATGAACAAAATAGTGAAATAAATAACACTGACAAAATGACACATAAGAAACAAAAATTTCCAAAACTCAACAAAAAAACAAAAATCAATATGAAAGGGAAAAAATAAACACAAATGGCCAAAATAAAAAAAAACAAAAAAAAAAAGAAATAACCAAAAAAGTAAACAAAGTGAGCAACAAAATGACCAATATTGAACATAGGAAAAAAAAATCAAAAAAGAAGAAAAAGAACAAAAATGACCAGAACTGGCAACAAAATTAAGAAAGACACCCCCCCCCCACAATAATCAACAAAATGAAATAAATGTGCACAAAACTGTCTACCAAAAAAATAATAATAAAAATTGGCCGCAGTTGATAACAATAAATAAATCAGTCACGACTAGAAAGCACTGAGAGAGCGTAGATCTCGGCCAAGCAGCTCATTTCCCCCCATAATGTGATTTACACCCAACAATAATAGGCCTACATTTATTTTATCTACATTAATGGATTCCTTGGCCATGAAAAAAGGACCCACAGGATTTAGAATCACATTCATCATTATTAGTTCAATAGTTATTCACAAAAATCAGTATTTCCATAAGGGCAGTTTTTGTCTGGATCTAGCTCCATATGTGATGAAGATACAAAAGACAGTTTCATGTGGACTGGTGCAATATTGTTGATATTTAGTAAAAAAAAAAATGTGAAAAATGGCCCTATCTCCCAGTGTTACAGAAAGTGAAAAATTGATCCCAAATCCTCATCCTGATCCAGGTCCAGCATCTCATGGGTTCATCTTTGGTCCGAGGGCTACATCTGCTGAAAATGTCATCAAAATCCATCCAGTAGGTTTTGCAAAATCCTGCTAATAATCAGACAAACAAACTAACCAACCGACAGACAAACCAACATGAAAACATAACCTCCTTGGTAATAATCAACAAAATGAAAAAGAACAAAACTAAACATAAAAGGACCAACAAAAACGACAAAAAGCAAAAACAACCAAATAAGTGAACAAAATTAAAAGAAATTATTGCAAATAATGAACCAAAAATTAACAAAACAGAGCATTAAAACACAAAATGAAAAAAATGAATAAAACCATGAACAGAATAAATGAAAATGACTAAAATTCTTTAAGAAAGACCAAACTAATTATTTTAAAATGAACAAAATAAGCAACATAATGAAAATGAACCAAACTGAACATAAAATTATCTAACAACATAAGAAAATAATAAATAATCAAAAAATTATCAAATGAACAAAACTGAACAAACAAGGATCAAATTCATTCACAAAATGAACAAAAAAGAATAATATCATCATAAAAGGAAACAAGACAATCCCCAAAACCAAAATATACTGAACACAAAAAGATCTACAAATATAAGAAAAAGGAAAAACTAACCAAATAAATAAACAAAATTCAACAAACAAGGATCAAAATAATCCCCAAAATGAACATATACAGTAATTAACAAAATAACCAACAAATGTAAGAAGATGAATCCACAAAATGAACAAAAAATGAAAAATTCAGGAACAGTATTGAACAAAATAACAAAGCAATGGAATAAAAATTCCCAAAATAATACAGTTTCTGTTACCAGGGCAACAAATGCTGCACCTGTCATCAAAATTCAACAATAAACCCAATATAGAATAGAATAGAACATTATTAATCCTTGACAGGGAATTCTTAACCATACATTCTGTGAACCCGACCACGACTTCCTTTTGGATCCCGACCCACCAGTTGAGAACCAGTGATTTAAAACATCTTAAGTGCACGATGTGAAGCGAAGCGTCTCGAGCCCATCGCAGCGCCGGTTCACGCCGACGGCTGGCAGGACATTAGTGTGAAGCCCAACACTTCTGGCACCTCTGTTAGGTGGGAATAATGAAGGCTCGCCCCCAAGGCTGGCACAAACAAGGACCGTGGATATTTTCCCAATGACTAGAGGAACTCATGCCCTGAAATAAATGACTTACTTTATTCCAAATGACAGACCCACTTCTTTGGGAGCATACTTGCCTTTGGCAGCCGTTTAGTCACTTTGCTCAGGAACAACATAGGTTCACTCAGTTAAGGATCCAGCGGGAACACTAAATGCTGATTTGACTTGGATTCTGGGAAGTGGAGAAAAAAAAATCATGTTTCCCGGAGGTCAGATCTAGTTTGATTTAAACAAGTTTCCAGTGTTGCATTGATCCTGGGTGGGCTTTGGCACTGATCTCGGCTTTTGAGTCACCCTGCAAAATGTCATCCAGTTCGTGTCATTTTAAATGTCCCATATCTTCATACTTACATTTGTTATATGTGTCTAATTAAGCAGATCCTGTACGTTGTTAAAGATAGTTTCTTGTCTTTTATGTTTTCTAAAACAGGTCTGGAATCACCAAAAAAAGGTCAAAATATCAGAATTCTCATTTGAAGAAGCCAGAACTACATAGTCACCATCCACAGTCTGTCCCTGTAGGACTCACAGACCCATCAAGAACACACACACACACACACACACACACACACACACACACACACACACACAAAAAACATTCTGGGATCCTGGAATCCATGGCACAGACTGGAAAAGCATGTGGTCAACAGGAGCTCATTTGCATGTAAAATAACAGAATATGAAGCCGCCCGATGGACAACCAGGACTGATATATGGACGTGGTGGAATCTTTGTGATATTTTGAGCTGAGAGTTACACATTCTATACACATTCTAGGGATGTGTGAGAACTAAATTAGCTTGTTAAAAGTGGATGCAGTATGTCACTTTTAAAACTTCTATATGAGTTGGTATAAAAACGAACGCTTCCATCACTTCACCCACAGGTTTCTGAAGAGTCATTTGGAAGCTCAAACAACGTGCTTCTGGGTGCTGCGATACCCTCACTGATCCAAAAATGAACTTACATGTGTGGATTGAGGTGGATTAAATGAACTGAAGATCTCTGGCTTGGACACAGCTGTCAATCAAAGTGCCCTTAATTACGGTATGGTGAAATATTTGCATGCAGTCGGTACACACGTTTGATTCTGCTGTAAAGTTGGACATTTTAACATGGGACTCTATGTGGATTGACTCCCTTTTGGAGCCAGCCCCCAGTGGACACTGAAGGTACTGCAGTTTTTGACACTGCAGCTCACAGCTCAGCCATGGAGATTGCCGCTTGGTGTTGTCTTGATTTTGTTTTGCTTTGCTGTGGGCCTTTTTGTAAATCTGTCACATAATCTGCTTTCACTTCATTTTATTTTATTATTTATTTCGAACCAGAATTTAAAACAAAACAAAAGAAAACAACAAAACATTGGCAGAAATCAGACTCTGAAGTTCGAAAAGGGTGTAGGATGAAGTGAAACTATTATCTAGTCCTAATTTTTTTTTTAACCAAATTTTAAATCAGTAACTCAAAGTTAAGGCTTTCGCAGCCTCACATAAGAAATCAGTCTGAATGGTTGAACTTCAGCTCATTGAAATACAACCTGAGATCATTCTCTGATACACACTATTGTAAACACACATAATGAATAATATATTTTTGGACAAATCAGGAATAATCATTTGCATACGCAATTGATTCATGGGGGTTTAAAGTCTAAATTTTAAACTTTAGAATTCTGCTGGTTCACATCTAATGCACTTTAAATTGTTTCTTGTTCTTTTGTTCAGACAAAAGTGCATAGCTGTTTTTCATATCTGACATGTTTCGACAGTCTCCCTCAGAAAACGTGTCTGATTTATCCTTTTTTTGTAGTTATGACTGACCTAACGGATCTGACAGATCCACCAGGTTGGTCGTGCCTCCTGCGGTGTGAGTCCCAGGTGTGTGAGAGCACGAAGGCTCCTTCATCCTGGTTTATGGCCCGAGTTGTGGGCCCACTTGTTGGTCCCGTCTAAAAAAGGACAAGTCAGCTGATGTGATGTTCTGCAGAAGATGACATTTTCTGAGGAAGACTGCTGTGGACAGTGGAAACATGTCAAAGATACGCAAACAACTAGAAGCTTTTGTCCGAACAAAAGAACGAGAAACAATTCATCATTAAATATGACAAAATAAAACTTGTTGGACATATGATGCATTTTAGCTTGAGTGGGACTGGCGTGACCTGTGTGTCCCACAAAAATTCTAAAAAGCTTCTTGTTGTCGATCTTTTTGTGTGGGATTTTCAGAACTGACAGTACAGAACCATATACACTCAACAAAAATATAAACGCAACACTTTTGTTTTTGATCCCATTTTTCATCAGATGGACTCAAAGATCTA
>JAQQAE010012025.1:0-13342 GCA_029823295.1 Pseudamia nigra | reverse complement strand
AATATTAAGCATAACCAATTGCTTTGCTACGTTTAAGTCCCTATTGCTCCTCTTAGAGCCTAGACTTAGATCCGCCCGCAAAAACTCAAGCCCAGCGCCTTGAGAGGGTTACACTGTCATTGCAGTCAAAGATGAGTCTACAGAATACTGACTTAAAGGGGATGAATACTTACGCAAACACTTATATTTCATTATATATTTTTAATTAACTGACATTACTTTGGAGAAATCTGTTTTCACTCTGCCATTAAAGATTTGTTTTTTGTAAATTATCGTCAAACAAGCAAATTATATGGACAACGATTCAAGATATACTGCAATAAAAGGCAAAAATATTCAATGGGTATGAATACTTTTGCAAGCCACTGTATTCAATTGCCATACACCGATTAACCATTACATTACATGTGAAGCTTTAATAACATTGATTATCGTGTTACAATGGCACCTGTCAGTGGGTGGGATATAAAAGGCACCAAGTGAACACTTAGTACTTGAAGTTCATGTGCTTGAAGCAGCAAAATGGGCAATTTAAGAATCTGAGTGACTTTGACCAAATTGCAATGCCGAGCGTTGGGGTCAGAACATTTTACAAATTGCAGGTCTTAATAGGTGTTGTCGATCTACAGTGGTAGCACCTACTCAAAGGCCCTGGTCAGACCTTCCATTAATGTCCATCCTGGCAAATGTGCCCAGTCTTTCATAGTCTGAATGTGTATCCACCCTGAGATGCATTAGAACTGAATAGTGAGCTGACGTGATCTGTGTTGGTTTCCAACAGCATCATATCGGAGTCTTTTAAAGACAGCTCAAAAGTTAAAAACCCCACGAAGATGCAGAGTGTTTCGTATGTATGTGGTGCTGTCTAAGCACACCCTACGGGCATGCTGCCTTCATCACTTTTTTTTCTCCATGAGGAAACAAAATATCCACAGTTTGCATAATCTTGTGGAAGTTGTAAGCAGTTTCTAACACTTGAAGATTCTAACATACCTGTAGTGTATGTAACAAAGATAAGCAATAAAAACCAATAAAGCAGTCAAAGTTGTTTGTGTTGACATTTAAACTGAAATACAGTGTTTAGAAGCTGTTCTGTTTGAGTTGAAATGAGTAGCCACACTATGTTTTGGGCTATAAATGAGTGGTTTATTTGCATATTGTGTGGGAGAGTCAGATCCGCTGAGAAGTGCCCGTACCAGATGCATCTGTAACAGCAGATGTGACAGATACACTACCACTATGTTGATGTCTTTGAACACAATGTAAGGTTTGAACAGTGCCAAAGTGGAAAGCCAATCAGATCTCAAGCTGTCTCAGTTTACATACTTATAGTATTTGTTGTGTTTTGGGTTTTTTTTTTGCCCTCAGGTATCTGTAGGCTTGCTGCACGGTCGAGCCTCTCACATCATCTGGCCACCGAGTCGCTGGCAACGAATCAAACCATCCCTCCCGCCAAACCGAGGACCGCTGGACCCCGAGGAAGAAGAGGCATAAAGAGAACCACTTTTTATATCTGTGGTAATTTATGCTGACAGAACATGTCTGCAAGCTGTAAAAGCAGACTTGTGCACAGAGACTGTCTTGAATACAGATGGTATGAGCATTTCACCGTTTTTCTGTCCAATTGTTGCTTGTGATTTGAACATGATAAAACAGTTTATACATCTCTAGCAGTAAAACTTTCTGTCCTTTCTCCTGCTTTCAACATCAGCTAATCCTTTAAGTTAGTACAATGTTTTGTTTTTGTCTAGATACATTCAGCCTTTCCCTGACATAGTCAAGAGTTTTGAATTATATAAACAGTTACATAACCATGCTTTTGTTGCTACTATCATATTTTGTAAAGAAACAATTAAAAATCAGCTGAAATGAGAAAAATGTCAATATAAATTTTTTGGGGGCAAGATTGGTTTCACATATTCGGAGCAAGCTGCACCATTGGTGATCTTTTTTTTTTAATTTTCACAACAGGAATTCTGGAGCAAAAGGCAAGCTTTGCATAATCCAAACCCTACAAAAGCAGGTGTGAACTGAAAACACTGTTCCTGTTGTTTTTGCCACACACTCACCTTTGTCTCCCAAACATTCGAGAAACATCAGTTAACGCTAACCACGGAGGAAGAATTGTGCATGTCATCAGATCCTGTTTGACCATTTGCTACAAAAACACTGATAAACGAGCAGCATTCCTTCATAAGAACACTGTTAAAACAAATCTTTTCCCATCTCTGTTCTCTCTGTATAGCCTCAATGTTCTTGACCTCTAAAGTGCACTTCAGGATAACGTTGCGAATTCAATTATTTTCCATCGCAATGAGACAAAGCATTGTCTGTGTTATTATCTAAAAGCCTATTTTCACTGTGCTTTTGTCTGTGGCTGGTGTTGCCACCCTTGAGTGAAGGGCAGTTGGTAGTTCGCAGAAAACCCATGAATATTTCTCCGTATTTTAAATTATTATTGAGGAGAAATGTGCATTTAGTCTCCCCCATGAACCGGGCTATCTGAAGTCTTAATTAGAGAGAAACCACACAAGACAAAACAGCCAGCTGACTTCTGCTCAGCTCTCAAACAGCTGAAAAGCACAGTCTTTAACGAGGCTCATCGCTGATTTGCATAAATCAAATCGAGGGAGCACTTGTGGTAAATTCAGCCAAATGGAGCTCTCAGATGTGGCTGTTGATTCTGTAAAGCCAACAGCTGCGTCACAGTGTAATGGGACCCTGAAAGGCACAAGTGGGGCTAAATGCAGGTGTACTCAACCCTCCCACTGAGGCGATGCACAACAGCGGGCTCACATCTGCATAATTAATTCACTCAGATGTGATGTGCATTTCAGCTCAAATTGAATCTGACGTATAAGGTTTATGGTTTATGTTTGAGGTTTATGAAAGCAGACTTCAAGTAAACTGCATCGTGCAGAGTAAAATGATGATGTCTTTGCATTGGGAATTAAAGGCTGAGCTGTTATATAGGCAGCTGAGGTATATCCACTGAGTAATAAAGCTTGTGTTTGCACATCTCTTGGTACATTACAACCTGCATTTACCTTATTTACAGAAAGCTGAAAAAGCTCATCTGTCTGTGTAAGCTTCTGTTCTGTTTCCTTGCCAGCATGCGCTGCAGCTGCTAGGATACCTGTGTTGCCGTGGTGAGATATGGCCTTGTTTAGATGCTGGCATTGCCATGGCAACGGGATAGAAGCTGCACACTGCTCTGGCCACGCCGAGGACCGAGAGGTTCTAACACATCACATAAGGATAGATTTCAGGAGTGATGTGAGACTGGTGGGGTGGGTTCACCTCCGCAGTTTTAGTAGAATTATGCCTTTGACCCACAGCACCCCAGTAAAAAAGCTTCATTTAGGGGGTTTCCGCACAGAAACAAGTCTAGGAGAATCCACAAAAGTTCTTTGTCGTTTGGGCATTTCGTCCACACGGAGCCAGCATTTCGGGAGGCTGGAAATGCTCATTTTTAAACCAGGTCCCAGAGTGAACAAAACGCTTGCATTTCCATTTTTACAACCTATACGCATCGTTTCTGAAACAATGACGCCCTAGCCCCACCTCTCCTTTAATCCACATGTGCCAACCCAGTGTGGTGCCAAGGTAGGTAATCACCGACAGAATTTGCCCCCAAACCCCCAAGAACATGTCACGGATGAGGAGTGGGAGTTACACTTCACAGTGCATCCAATAACCGGGGAGGCTTCGAGGAAGATTTGTCTTTTTTCCCAGCAAAAGTTAGAAAGTGGAAACATTTTGTATCGGGCTGTGCGTCTTTGTCTGCCAAAATATGTGCCACCTTTCTGTGGGCACCACGCGCTTGGCACCACAGCTAGCCAACGAGGCTGGCGACCGTGGATTACAGCGTCGGGTTCGTGCTGCAGAAGCTGCTGAGCTCGTTACGGCTTCGACAGCAAAACGTTCGGCTCCTGTACGACCACCGGGAAAACAAGCGGACATGCCACACCCGTTCTGAGCGACATGCTCATGTTCCACGTCTTCGTCTCTGCTTTGTTGTATTTCTGTGGCAGCGTCACAGCACCACCTGCAGGCCTGGCATGTACACGACAGCGTTTTTGGCGATTTCAGTGGTCCCGTGTGGACATGCCATTTTTATGGAAAGCGTTTTTAAAACGACAAAGAAAAATACTGTTTTCATTTCCATGAGGACAAGGCCTTAGATATACACAACCTGTCAAAAGTTCGGACACACTTTCTCCTTCAGTGATTTTATCTTTATTGTTTTCTAACTGACATCCAAACTGTAAACAAACACATATGTCACTGCTGCACATTAATAATGTCAATTTTGTTCATTTTTGGATTCATGTTTGTTAATTTTATTGATTGTATTGTTAAGTAATATTATTACTTTTGATTATTTGTTCTTTTGTTTGTTTTTGTTCATGTTAATGTTTTGTTCATTTTTGTTCACGTTGATGTTTTGTTTGTTTTTGTTCATGTTGATGTTTTGTTTGTTTTTGTTTATCTTGATGTTTTGTTTGTTTTTGTTCATGTTGATGTATTGTTGTGAATGATGACATAAAAATGAAGCCTGTGCAGAGTTCAGGCAGGTGCAGACATCTGTAATTTTCTGTCCAATCAGTCTCCCTGCCTAATACGCCCCTTAATTAACTGGGCCCTTAAAATCCTGACTATGCTGCCGCGCCCACGTGACCATCACTCACCTGCGAATCCAAACAAAATAATCTCCTCCACCTCCCCAACCTCCTCCTGAATTTAGCTAAATAAATAACGATAAAACAAACCCTAAAGCATATTTCTTCTATTGTCTAGTTTCGTCATATAAAATAATGATGGCAGGCTCTGCTGGGATTTGAGGAGGGTTGGAAAACCCACGGGCAGGTTTGCCAGGTTTGCTCAGATCATTAAAATAAAAATGCATACACTCTTATAAACACGTTTAAATCAGACGAGAGCATCCTGCCTGAAATAAGTGAAATCTTCATCCTCTGGGTGCCGATAGTATGCACCCACATGGGCTGCACGGAATAAAATTTTATCCCACCATATACCAACGTCATTTTTACTAAAAACAGCTGCATTATGGGAATCTGAATCCAAAACAATATAATGTCACCTTACAACACCCTACATCATGCTATATCATTGCATCCCATCTGATAAAATGATTTATTATTCTGTCATACACAGGCAAAGTGTCTCTCCATACTGTTTCATTACAAAGAAAGTGAGATGTCATATTTACAAGGCAAATTAAAGTCAGAACCAAACCACAATAAATCAGGATACTTTAATAAGTGAGGTGACCTTGCTCTTTTGACTAAAAATGAAGAAAAATTAATCAAAAGCCAAATGAACAAAATAATCAAGAAAAATAAAAATGCTAGCAGTAGCATGACAAAAAAATGAACATTTTAATATATATCAACAAAATAATGAAGATAATGTGGATAATGAAGTGAAATGTTCCAGCAAATAGAGAAAATGAACGAACTAAACAATAGATGATGAGACAGAGGGAAACTGCTCTATTTAGCACAGGGCTGTCAAATGATTAAAATATTTAATCTGATTAATCACAGGGTCACTGTGGATTAATTTCGATTAATCACGATTAACCAAACAGTAACCAAATAAACATGATAAATGTTCATTAAACCCTTGTTCTGTATAATGGAGTTCCACTCGCAACACAATTTCTTTTTTCTCGCTAAAATAATTGAATTAGCCACAATAATTTACATTGTAACTTCCGTTATAGATAAAAGCGGCTTAGTGCAGAGTTGGATTTTCCTTAACCGTGTTCATTACGATGAAAAATGCATATTTATGCCCCGAGATCTGCCATTCACCTAGAGACGCCATCTTGTTTTTCTTGCGGAGAAACTAGAGCGAATCAGGAGGGGGAGCTAATGTCAGCTGACCACCGTTGGTTTGCCGGCAGACAGTTGCATTGTGGGATTTTGAGTTTTGTACCAGTAATCAACGTTTAATCCACACCGATGGGTATAATTGTGCGATTTTGAGTTATTGTGCATTGCGCATGCATTAATTGTGTTAAAAATTTTAATCTAATTAATTATACAAAAGAAAAATTTTGGTTTGCTCACATTACTGTTTTTTTGGCTAAATTATCTCAAGTTTTATATGTTCTTGACAATGACATTAAAAAAATGAAATTCAACAAAAGGGAACACTGTACTTGAACCTGCACAAGGCCGGGTGCTTGAGCCCCTTAGCGCCCCCTGTCTGCATGTGCCTGCTCGACTTTATCTGTCAATAAAGGCTAAAAAAAAAAGCCCCAAAACAAATCTTTAAAAAACTTATACATTGCATCTTATACATTATCTTACATTTAAGGCCTAAAATATATGAAAGGTTGGAAGTTATGTGGATTTATTTGACATGCAGTAAAAGATTTTTCATTTTGATGCTTATTTTGCTCTGTTTTTATTTCTTTTTTGATTATTTTGGTACATTTTTGTTCATATTGTTGTTTATTTTGTCAATTTTCTTGCAAAAAGAGACAAATACATTTACATTTCACCAGAAACGCAAAATGACGTTTGATGCTCAATGCTGAAAATATCCAGGATTCCAGAAATCCCCAATGTTCAAAGAAAACCTGCGCCCCTAACTCATCATGCATGTAATTTCACACCCAGAAGAAAGTACTGCTACTCGGACTGCAGTGTTGAATATTTGATCTCATGTGACTTTTCCTGCTTTTTATATGTCATTATTTACTGTTACAAAATTTTACACAGCCTTTGTGTGTATTTGTGGAGAAGGTTTTGGGGTTCTCACACAATAGAAAGTTGTACATTTTTCTGTAAAATTATATATTGTTAAACATTTTTGGACCATTATTGTTTGGAAAAGTGAAAGCAGATGATGAAAAAAAAGATTAGATCTGGGAAAGATTTTTTTTTTTGTTTTGCTCTCTGATTGTCCATTATTTAGAAAGTGCTCAAAAAGCCCATTTTCCACCACAGGAACTTTTATCGTTTAAATCCAGGATTTTGAAAAACCTCAGTGCGTCTCCTGGGGAAAAAACTTTTCCTCAACCCTAAAATTTCCCTGAAAAAAAGTACCTAGTGAGGGGACTTTTCAGATTCCCCAGAATTCCACGGGGCTGTGTGCTGAAGAACACCGATTGATGGGACACATTTGCAGCATTGTGCATTTTTGTTGCCACGAGCGTATCTCATCCGTCTCATGGTCAATCTCCTCAACGGCTTGTAAAATCTACCATACCAGGAATTTTCTTAGCCGGGTAAATAAATTCCTGGAAATAAAGATTCCTGGAAATGTTGGTGGAAATGGCTCTAATGGCTTGTATGTAGCACCTGTGCCTTATAATGGGAGGAGAAAAGTATGTACTGTATGTTTGTTGGGAAGATTCGCCACTGGAGTCCCAGCGTTGTAACCCACTCATTTACACACTGATACACATCAGTGCCTGGAATTTTCATCTGTTATTGATTTTTTTTTTTTTTTTTAGATTGCAGTGTTATGTGTTACTGTGTGAGATCTTTTAGCCTACTTCACTTCATCATACAGGTTCTACTGAAGTGATTTATTGATCCAACAGGTCTGAGAGTAATCAGTGAAATTGAACTCCGCTTTCTGAAAAATGTGGTTAATAACAGGTCACTCATGATTTCACGAGAGGGGGGCAAATACTTTTTCACACAGGGCCACCTAGTTTTGGATCGTTTTTTTCTCCTTAATGAATGAACTTATTTAAAAACTGCCCTTTGTATTCATTCGGGTTATCATTTTCTAATATTAAAACTTGCTTGATCTGAAACGTTTAAGTGTGATAAATATACTCATGAATAGTTTTTCACCGCTCTGTCTATAGCTGTAGTTTAAACAAATGTACAACAGACGGACTTTATTCTGGTAATTTGTGTGAAAATATAATTTTTCGCCTGGCTGAAACCTCTTGTGATGCTACTTTGTGTTAAATCTTCACTGAACCAATTGTCTCATGCATGAAATGAATAAAGAATCCTGTCACACATAAAAGAGGCATATTTACAACCACATATCAGTATGCATTTGTCCTCAAGGACAGTGTGGCTGATCTTCATCTTATTATTGCTGATGTTTCCATTTTACTGTTACTTCATCTTCCTTAAGTCGGTATTAATGCGACAGCCTTTGCGACCACGCATTAGTCCGAAGATACGTCGAAAGTACCATGTGATGGTCGCTCGTGGGGTGTCCTTGGGAGATTCATCAAACCAATCATCTGGGGGTGAAAATTTATCCCCATATCAATGTCATGTGGTCATACATATTACAACAGTTTGCCCCATTACTGCCCTGCACCAGGTTCCTGTGAATCCTTAATGAAATCTTGGAGGCTTCTATAAATGCTGCACGGCTCATTTGACTATTTGATTGCGCTTCTCTCATGGCAATCTTGACCAGTTTGAAATGCAATTATGCTAATCGGAGCGACACGCAGGGTCGATCTGGCTCTCATGGGGCCTTTACCTCGCCTGTGAATAGCACCGGCCCTGAAGCTCAGTGGATGAGGGTGTTTCATCCAGGCCTGTAATAGATATTAAGCAGTGCTTGGCTGCCGTGTGTCAGTGAGTGATGGAAATTAACCTCCGTTCGTCCGAGGTCGCCCACTGAGCCCAGGGGGAACGGCAGCAACTTTGTTTGTCTGGATTGGAATCAACCTGCTGATGTCCAAGTGTGAAAAACTCCTGGCTCAGAGCAGAAAATCCCAAATAATCCACTAAGGCAGGCAAAAACGCTTATCCAAAATTAAGTTTGCAGTAAATGGTTGGGGTATTTTTAACAAGTCAAACTGACACACAAATACATGGTTAAATTGAATCTTTTTGTGTGCTGTTTTGTCACTTCTTACAGGACATATCCAGCACACAACACAGTAATTAATGTATTTTATGAGCAGCCCAAACAAAATTAAAACAAAAATACAGGACAATTGGTTATTCCCAAATAAAGCTTAATGAAATTTTAATCAGGGAGACTCTGTGCTCAAACTGTTTCAGTCATATGCTCATTTTCCCACTCATTCAACTAATTTCTGTTTTTGTCCTGTTGATCAATGACGTGTCAAACATTTTAACTGTCCTTCACGCTCCTCTTTCTTGGCTGATCTGCAGACTCCAGAGACATTTTCTCCACATGAGTAAATCCTACGTGGCACCTTTTGTCAGTCACATGCAGTGCTGTCGGTGTCGGCTCGGGGCTGGTTCCTCATCCCATCCCAAGTGTTACGTTGACATGTTTACATACACACTGGTACTGTTGGGCTGTGTAGTTTGTTTCCACCTCTGTGAACACAGTGTGGCTGCTGAATTTTTGTATAACCTGACTGTTTAGATGATCTACAGGCTGATGTTTATCCATCATTAATGGAACAACTGCTTTGATTCAATTCAATTCAAAGAACTTTACTTGTCCCCGAGGGACAATTGAGGCATTGATTGACAGGTGACATTGGTAAAATCACCATGTCGATGACTGTGAGAACTAACATTTACCATGCACTGTATCTAGAAGATTTTATCATCCATAGGTTTCTGTAGAAACCTGTTTGGATGATTAAACAAGGACCCTCTGGTTGTCTCCATATTGGCACCAGTGCCTTTTCACTCTGATCCAGAGGGATTTAAGTGGAGTTTGAAGGAGCTGAGGTGGGTTGAGTGAAAAACTAAAGCCTCTGGATCAAACACACCTGTCAATAAACAGGCTTATGTGCTTAATTATGAGCAGATATTAGAGTCTCAATCAACACAAGCTCAGAGAGATGGGGTGCACCCCTCCTTTGTTTGCTGGATCACAGACTGCTTGGCACGAAGACCACAAATTCTCAAACTGGGGACCTGTGCCTCTGAGACAGTAATGACCAGCATCGGCGCTCCACAGAGGGATTGTTTTGGCACCCTTCTAGTTCATACTGTACACATAGGACTTCAAAAACAACTCTGAATCCTGCCACATCCAGAAGTACTATGATAATTGTGGCATGTATTAAGAATGGACAGGAATCACATCACACAGCATCGCACAGAAAGCTGTAAAACACCTGGACAGACCGGTTAAAACGGCTGGATCAGAGGTTGGAGGGAGGCGGAAATTGAAGAACCTCATGGAGAACCCAGACCATCCTCTTCACATCATTCTGTCCCAACAGAGGACTAACATCGCTGAACGTTGCAGGAGATCCGTCACGCCCACCGCCATCACCCACCCTGTACAGTGTGCATAGCGCAAATAACGTTTAGACACTAAAACTGTGTTGTATGTATGTTATGTAACAGTTTACTTCTGCTATATATTTGGCCATTGTATGATGGGAGTGTACGAATTGACTTGATTTTGGATTCAGCCCCTAGTGGACACTGACGGTACTTAAAGCCACAGCCAGACCGTCACTTGCGATGTCACACTACCTTGGCTCTACTGTACAGACTCTGTTGTGTTACTGTGTGGCCATATTATATTGTATGAATAAAAATCATTACCACACACAGTAACTGTTTTAACATGATAATGATTATGTGTCTTAATATCTAGAAATCGATGCATTTGGTCATGAGGAGCACAATGCCTTTTCTCTTCACCTCCCATGTCTGTAATCGGATGAGAGGTGCTTTCGTGTGACTCATTAGTTTCGTGTCAGGGTGAAGCCAAACACGCGCCATGTGTTTAAACGCCTGGATTAGATTTACTCAGCAAGGGAGCTGCTGACGACCTTTCCATCCTCTGAAAGGTTACACCAGGTTTTTTGTTTTTTTTTTTTTATTGCGGTGCAACTCATTACTGCCTTAATGAAAACAATAATTGCAAAGTACTTCAGAAATGCTCTAAAACAAAAGCAACTTAACAAACCACTGATTATACAATGAAGAGATTTCCAGTGTTTGCTCATTAACGACTATTACTTGGCTGACTTAGCAGATTTCTGAGCAAATTACCGATAGTGACATGATCAGATTACAACTATTATTTATCAGAAGTACCTTGCAGTTACACAAAGTTTTGAGACTTGTATAAACTATTCGTCTTCCTGGAAAGTGTTTTAAAAGTAAAGTTTATGTAGGCAGCTTCTTTCTCGGTATTATTCCTTTCTGATATTTCTCATGTTTTTATTAAAGGGGCTGCGTGTTGGATTGAAAACAGACCTACAGTATTTCAACAAAGGGATACAATTAGAATAGGCCATTTAGGGGGTCCTCTTCCAACCACTGTACTTTCTTCTGAACCCACTTGGAAAGATAGGATAAGGTTAGAAGTATTGAGTCGAGAGCAAACTCCAACTTCATCACTGCCAATAAATCCTACACGCTGCACGTTTGAGGCTCTGTTCAAACCTTACACCAACATCAGTCCTGAGAAATTTGGATAGTACTGGCCAACTGTGTTTGAACTGTCTGTTCAAACTTATTGAAAATGTGTCTCGCCTGGTCTCAGCTTTACGCACTCCTTAAACCTAGTGCACAAGTTCATCTCAAGTTGAACAGACTGGTAATGTAATGTTTCTCTTCCAGTTCCATTCTCGATCCTGCTGGGAAGCAAACATCAGCTTTTTCAGGTGGAAGGTTTTCTTTTTCTGCCCATATTATTCACTGCAGCAGTGAGTGAACCTTAAGTATTGAAATGATGATTTTAGCGATTATTGTTGTTTGTTTTTAGTAGCTCTCTATCATGATATTTTGATTATTTAACATAGTGACAATTGAGTTTATGAGCGTATGACTTTGGATATCGTTCAAGACTCCAAATACATCTCTGTGGGCTTTTTGAACATCAAGATGTCTTTAAACCACTCACATTGTTTAGGGCTGAGTGGGCAGTCCTTAATGTTTCCCAGGATGGATACATGTTCAAACTACAAGAAAGTTTAGAGAAATACCTCCCACACCAACTCCGATTGTATGCTGGCTGATTGCAAAGAAATGTATTGTTTACTTTAAAGCTGTCTGCGTGTGTTTGGATTTGTTTGGATTTGCTTTGATGGATGTTAATGCAAAGTCTGAAGAGGGCCTTGTGTCACTCCAACACTGTCAGAAAAAACCTAGTCAAGTACTGCAGTATGAGGGTGCAGCCACAAATGTGGCTTCAGAGGCGTTTTCATCTTTTGGGAAGAGCCCATGGCATTCATTTCTTTCCAAAAAGATGTGAATGCTGGGTGGTCAGATCCCAGTTCGTGTGCCCACTGACTGATGGTTCATGCCAGATGCCTCAGAGCCCAGGAAAGTTGACAACGCTTCTGAAGACCGCGAACATGAGACTTTCTTATGTCACAGTAAAGTTTAAACTGGCATCTGTGGATGTAACTACACACTGCAGTGCTTGATAAAGGTTTGCCAGCGTCACCCATATGGTTCTGTCAGATACAGATGGTTCTTGACGCCGACTGGAGGGTCAGAGATCCCATATGTTCATCTAGTCTCGCTCTCTAGCCCTCGCCTCTTTAAATGTCAAAGTATGTTTATTTCCACAGCTGCCTGCCACAGCCACAATCAACACTATGTGCAAAGTGAAACAAAGAGATAATGAGTCTATGATCAAACTAAAGACCTGAAACAATATATGATGTACCTGCGCTACCTATTGAGCCACAGCCGTCCCTGTGACACTATGGTCTGTATGAACACTACAACCACCACTGGATTAGTTTTATCACAGCTGTTTTTAATTGTTTCTTACTCTCTTTTAATAGAAAAAAATTAAGTTTTTGAATTTTTTCATGAATTATTGTTCTGCTCTCACTAATAGAAAATATAGTGCATATAAATACAGACGGCATGTAAAATTCCAATCTCTTTTTCACACAGAGCCATGTACTGTAGGTTTGGATTTTTTTTTTCCTTAAAAATAAAAACCTTCATTTACAAACTGCATTTTAGGTTTACTTGAGTTATCTTTGTCTAATTTGTATTTTATTTATTTGATATGGACACATTCCATTTACATATAGATTGTTGCACAATTCCTGATGTTCTGCATCGCAGCATGTATAGAAACCGCTCATTTCCAATGTCTGTCCCTAGACAGGATTTTACAATCACAACCGTGAAATGTAATATAAAACATACATTAGACACACAAACATATATTGCACATATACAAGCCTACAAATAACCCCCCACTCAACCCACACATAAACATACACCCACACATCTACACACGATTGTATATTTAATTGGGCTTTCAAACAATTAAAATTTTTAATCTGATTAATCACAGGGTCACTGGATTAATTTTGATCATCACGATTTATACCCATTCGTTGTTTTTCATTTTGTGGGAGCAAAAACACTCATGATAGAAGGTGATAAAGACACTCGACTAAAAT
>JAQQAE010012024.1:0-13342 GCA_029823295.1 Pseudamia nigra | reverse complement strand
TTTTACTGATCCGGCCCACCTGAGAACAGAAAGTCTGGATCCGGCCCCAGAGCCAAACTGAGTTTGACACCCCTGCCCTAAACCCTAATACCTAATCCGTAACACCTAACCCCCAACCCAAACCTAACTCCCAACCTCCTAAAGGCCCATTTATACCCTAGTGTTGCGTATCAAATGTTGTCAAACGTCGCTGGCATTTATACTCCAATGTGTACTTTACGTTGGCATGGATGTACACAATACATCCACTAGAGGACAGTGTGGAGTTCAGACTGTCCTCTAGTGTGGAGTTGCATTGGATTCTCTCTGAAAATACTAAGTGAAAAATGTTTCATCATGAGTCATTATGTCTCAAACATTTTATTTGTTCCCTTTAATAAGTGATCTGGTCCATCGCTAACTTTTTTGCTCAGTTATTAAGATATTACTGCAAATAATCCAACAAAGCACTGCCGTCCTGGGGTTTAATTGACATGTTGCTATAGTAACTAGTGTCACTGGTGGAGTCGGGTGAAGTCAGACCTTCGTATCTTCTATTTTTTCAATATGGTCATTGTTTTACTTGACATACATTTGACTGCAGTTGTGGGTAAGTGCTTGGTGAAGTTTTAGCGCATCTGTAGGCAACGGTTAGTTAACTTTCCCTAGGCTCCAGTTGCACCGCCGCTGTACCAAATGTGGTTGCATCCTGTTTTTGTCTCCAAGATGTCGTCCAGGATGACACTAATACAGTGCCCTCTGAAAGTATTGGAACAGCGAGGCGAATTCCTTTTGACATCAAACAATGAATAGGAGACAAAAAAGATCAGTATTTCAGCTTCTATTTCCAGGTATTTACATCAGAATCGATTAAAGAACTTAGAAGATATCATCATTTGTAACAAAAACACCAACATTTTAGGTGAGCAAAAGTATAGGAACAAAATCCATTAAAGTGAATAATTCTTAATATTCGCTGTCCTTTACTTGCAATAACTGCATGAAGCCTCAACCCACTGACATCACCAAACTTTTACATTCTTCTTTTGTGATGCTTTTTTTTTTAAACCACAATCTCTTTCAGTTGTTGTTTGTTTTGGGGGGTTTCTCCCTTCAGTCTCCTCCTTAGCAGGTAAAATGCTTGTTCAATAGGGTTTAAGTCTGCAGATTGACTTGTCCAGTCTAAAACCTTCCACTTCGTTCCCCTGATGAACTACTTGGTTGTCATGGCAGTGTGTTTTGGTACGTAATGAAGAATCTCCTGATCAGTTTGGTTCCATCTCTCTTTAAATGTGTAGACAAAATGTGTCTGTAGACTTCTAAGTTCATTTTGCTGCTGCCATCATGTGTTACATCATCAATGAAAATCAATGACCAGAAGAAGCCATGCAAGCCCAAGCCATGACCTCTGTGTTTCACAGATTAACTTGTGTGTTTGGGATCTTGAGCAGATCATTTCTTTCTCCACACTTTAGTCTTTCCATCACATAAAAGGTTCATTTTTGTCTCATCACTTCATAAAAGTTTGTCCCAGAACTTTTCAGGCTTGTCTCTGTACTTTTTGTCAAATTTCAATCTGTCCTTCCTCTTATTATTGCTAATGAGTGGTTTCATCTTCTGGTGTAGCCTCTGTACTTTTGTTCCTGAAGTCTTCTGTGAACGGTGGATTGTGATACCTTCACTCCTGTCCTCTGGAGGTTGTTGGTGATGTCACTGACAGTTGTTCTAGGGTGTTTCTTCAGTTCTCACAATGTTTGTGTCCTGAGCTACTGATGTTTTCCATGGTCTACCAGTTCCACATCTGTTGCTCAGTAGGCAACTCAGTAGGTGGGCAAACTTTTTAGCTCAGGGGCCACATTGACTTTTAAAATTTGACAGACGGGTCGGGCCAGCACCAGATACATACATATCAAACACAAACATAAAAAAGGCATTACAGTCTTAATACTTATATTCACTTTTAGTGGGAACAGTGTTGTTGATGACCATTTTTTGCCAGTGCATCAAAGTCTGGTGCTAGTTTTGTTGTGGCTATTCTCAAAACAGATCTGAGGTGTTCACTCAGCTGGGGTCTGTGGGGTGCTTTGTTGGTGTTCATCACATTAAAAGTCTGTCCACACACATACGTAGAGCCAAACAACACCAGCATCCTCTGTGCAATTTTCTGGATGTTTGGAAATTTGGCTGTGCTTATTGAAGCATAAAACTCATCCAATTTAAGTGAGTGTAACTTCTCCTTTAAGATGGTGTCACATTGGAGATCAATTAGTTCCAACTGCAACTCCAGTGGCACCGTTTCAGGATATTGTGCTCTAACTCTATAACCCTAACCGTACAACTCTAACCCCCAACCCTATACCCCCAACTCTATAACCCCTAACCCTAAAACCCTAAACCCCTAACCCTATAACCCTAACCCCTAACTCTATAACCGTAACCCCCTAACTCTATAACCCCTAACCCTATAAGTATTAACACGTATTTTGTATTTATGCTATTTGACATAACATATTTGATGTATTTATACTATTTGATGTATTTATACTATTTGATGTATTCATACTATTTGACATATTCATAACAAATTTAAGGTACATTATTTATATTATTTGATGTATTTATATTATTTGATGCATTTATAACATATTTGATGTATTTATACTATTTGATGTATTTACCTGTATACTTGTTGATATAAGTAGATGTTTTAGTTTTTGAACTTGAATTTATTAAATGTTTCCATTATTTAAATTACATTTTTTGTCATGTTTATTTTTCTATGTTTATATCTGTTTAGTTTGTTTATTTGGTGAATTTATTTACAGTATTTTATTTTGGCTCATGAATTTTGTTGTTTTGTTGTGGTCAACTGGAGGTGATTGATGCAGGTTGTGAGGTATTAATATCCCCACCCACTCTACAACCAGTATACTGCAGTATTTAAGTACTTTTACTGCAGTATTTCACTACTTTTACTGCAGTATTTAACTACTTTTACTGCAGTATTTCACTACTTTTACTGCAGCATTTTATTGTGTACATGTGTGTATTAATATGTGAAACTATGTTAAAGTCAGTTCCATGTTTTTCTGTTTTCACAGCAGTTTGTTCATCTGATTGAAATTCTGTTTGGATTCTTACTGGAGCCCAAAGAGGTGAAAACACACATACACACACACACGTGTTTACACAACACACACAGTATGATGTCAAGTGTGTGTGTCGTCTCTGATGAGTGTTGATAAGTGAAGCATCATCTGTGTAAGTGTGTGTGTGTGTGTGTGTGTATGTGTGTGTGTGTGTTGATAACAGTAAATGGTTGATAGAACAGTTCACACATGAACCTGTTCACATTCATATGACGTGTTTATCTCAGTATCTACAATATGCTTAATGAACTCTTACCATTTTTTTCTTTGATGGGGCGTAAACTTTTATTTTAGTATCAAATGTAGGTAAAGACCAGTTAGTGATGTCACACGGTGTCATGAATGATCAAACACTGACCAAAATTCACGTTTTCAAGTTTTCTTCTTCCCATATTTATAAAACAAATCATTAATAAGAGGGGTGAAGCTAACCCTAGTTCTGCCCCTCTCTTTACCTGAGTGTCCAAGACATGCAGCCTTAAGTCCGACAATACGACCCACAAAGTCGATCACCGAACTGTGGCCTCGGGTGTCCTGATACCAGGTGCACATATGGACACCCTTATGCTTGAACATCATGTTGGTTATGGACAGAAATCCAATAACAGAACATTACTCAGGTTTAGGTCAGGGGGAGCGTTTCAGAGCGTCCAAGCCCTCTGGAGGACACTGGTTCCAGAGCGTCCAAGCCCTCTGGAGGACACTGGCTCCAGAGCGTCCAAGCCCTCTGGAGGACACTGGCTCCAGAGCCCAAGCTGTGCATCAAGGTGAGCCCAACTATATCTAGCTGGTATCTCTCCACCTCATACAGCAGCTCAGGCTCCTTTCCTGCCAGAGAGGTGACCTTCTACGTCCCCAGTGCTAGCTTCTGCAACTGAGGATCGGTCCGTCAGGACCCCCACCTTTGGCTACCACCTACATCACACTACTACATCACCCGACCCCCATGGCCCCTCCCACAGGTGGTGAGCCCATGAGAGAGTGGGCCCATGTTGCCTCTTTGGGCTGTGCCCAGCCGAGCCCCATGGGCATAGGCCTGGCCACCAGGCGCCCGCCATCAAGCCCCACCCCCAGGCCTGGCTCCAGGAGGGGTCCCTAGTAACCCATATCTGGGCCAGGATACACTGAATCTTTTGGTGGTACTCATCATAGGGCTCTTTGTGAGCCCTGCTTTGTCTGGACCCTCATCTAGGACCTGTTTGCCTTGCCAAGGGCATATGCCCAGGGGCATATAGCCCTAGAGGCAAGGGCATATGCCCAGGGCATATAGCCCTAGAGGCAAGGGCATATGCCCAGGGGCATATAGCGCTAGGGGCATATGCCCAGGGGCATATAGCCCCAAATCCCTCCACCACGATAAGGTGATGGCTCAGAACGGGGACATTTACATCAATATATGTAAATATGCTCAGATTGTAGTCCATGGCTAATTTCCATCTGTCGTCCCCTGGTGTCTCTGATGTTTCTGAAGTATTTTTGACACGATTTTGTCCTTGTGTCTCTGCAGTCAGACAGGTTAGTGCAGCAGCTGACAGCGTTTGCAGGGGATCATGGGATGAGTTCTGGACCTCTGAAGAACCTGATGAAGAGTGTCTTGTTGGTGCCGCAGGGTAAAAAAAAATCAACATGTAGTATTTCCGTGTTCTCTGGTAACTGACACGACACGACCGACAAGACACGACCGACACGACATGACTGACAAGACACGACCGACACGACATGACTGTCACCACAATGACACGAACGTCACCATACAACTGACAACACATGACACTACCCACATGACACTCTGTCACAATACGACCGTCACAACTGTCACAACACCACAGACACGACCGACACAAAACGACCAACATGACACGACCGTCCCGGTGCGACCGTCACAACACAACAGTCACAATATGACATGACTGTCCACGATCATCACGACACGACCGTCAAGACACAACCATGATCAACACAGCACGACCGACTTGACACAACACGACTGACATGACCCAACTGTCATGACACAACACAACTGACACGAGCCGACCGTCACGATACAACACGACTGACACGACCCAACAGTCACGACACAACTGACACAATCAACACAAGGTCACGACATGACTGACATGGCACGACCGTCATGACATGACCAACATAATTAACACGATCGTCATGACACGACCAACATAATTAACACGATCGTCATGACACAATCAACACAACCATCACGACACGACCGTCACAACACCACCGACACAACTGTTACGACATGACCGTCACGACATGACACAACCAATGCGACACGACCGGCACGACATGGATATAACGCGCATCAAGTGACTCAAATAAACATGTCTTTTGTTTGTGTTCAGGAGCCTTGAAGAAGAACCTGTCAGCTGAACAGATCAGAGAGGACTTGCTGATGTTAGGTACGAACCTACTGGAACCAGAACCACTAGAACCACCATAACCCTAACCATCAGAACCATAAGATCCAGAACCACTAGAACCCAAGTGGTCAGAATCATCAGACCCAGAACCACTAGATCTCTAACTATCAGAACCATCAGATCCAGAATTATTAGAACCATAACGGTCAAAACCATAAGACCCAGAACCACTACAACCCTAACCAACAGAACCATCAGATGTAGAACCATTAGAACCGTAGCTGTCAAAACCATAAGACCTAGAACCACTAGAACCCTAACCATCAGAACCATAAGACCCAGAACAATTAGAACCGTAATGGTCAGAACCATAAGACCCAGAACCACTAGAACCCCAACCATCAGAACCATTATAACCGTAACAGTCAGAACCATACAACCGAGAACCATCAGAACCCTAATCATTAGAACCATCAGACCAGAACCACTAGAACCCTAACCCTATCAGAATCAGAACCATCGGTCATCAGAACCCCGGTCCATATCTGAGTGCAGTCTTTTGGGCTAATTTTGTTTTTTGCTTCAGGACTCAGCGAGGACAAAGCAGCTCATTTCTCTCAACAGGTAACTTCCTCTTTTCAGTGACTTAGTGTTACTCTTTTAAATTCTGAAAACGTCTGCATGAGCTCCAGATTAAAGTTCACTTACACGAGACAGTGAATGTAGGGTGAAGCACCAAACAGCAGGGGGCGTCGTCTGATGACACCACATGTCTGTAATACATTCATATTCATACATGATTATTACAACGTGCAGTATACTAACCATGTAGCATTGAATGGCATCCTGCACTGCTGAAAAAGGGGCAATGCATCTATTTTTTGATGAATTCAAATAAATTAACTTGGGTAAATTCTGTGATCATATTCATGTTCTGTTTCTGTCTTGTCACCTTTACCCTTTACAGTGGGCGGAACATTTCACAGCTCTTTCCCGATTGGCTGTGAGACAGACTCTGTTGGTGAACCAGCTCCTCGACATGGACTGGAAGTTCGGAGGTAAAATTTTTTTAAAAAAGGAAAAATAACCAGAAGCTCAGGGTTATATTTGAAACTTACAAGTTTTCAAGTATGTGATGATAATCAAATATCTGATAACGTCTGTATTTTTTTTGATCATGTTCACCATGTAATTGTTTAATCTACTGGTCCTGGACCAGGGCTGTGCACAGATGCTGATCTTATGGTTGTAATACCACCATCAGCCGCTGGGGGCAGTGTTCATTTAGTGACTCTCATAAACTTCCATGTGTGTTTAATCCTCAGTGAATAAATGGTCTCATTTGGTTTATTTGGACTCAAATCACTGATGTGATCCATCTTTACATTTTTGCTCCGTTATTCAGATATTACAGTAAATCATTTGACAAATCTGTGCCATGCTTTGATTGACAGGTCTGTAGGATAGCTCTGCCCCCTGTGGAGTCAGCCCTTTATATCTTCTCTTTACTTAATAGAACATAGTTTTATGCTGACAGATGCTGCACTATAGATGTGTTTACACCAACAACATAATATGACTTTGATACACAATGATGATGATTTCCTCAGACAGCAGGCTAGCAGTTAGCATTAGCCTTAATATAAGGCCACCCGCACATAGAGAAACACGACTGATCCCAACTCAACTCTATGAGTCCGCTCATCTCGTACATGATTGAACGTACCTCGCACACAGCTGCAGATTGACACCACGACTCATACCTGGTAACTGGTACCATCTGTCAACAGTAAATGTTGAAACATTTATTGCATTGTGACACACATGTCCAACAATGATAAAATTTGCAAAGTTGAGTTGTGACTGCCACACATCGCTGAGACTGAGTCCTGGTGATTCAACATGCTGAATCGGCACGATTTCTGTCGGGACGACATTAAGACTGAAAAATCTGGGTCGGAAACCACCGCGTATGAAGTAGATTTCCAGTTGAGTTGAGACGAGGTGAGTCACGTTTCTCTATGTGCGGCTGGCATCAGACCACTGACACTGTAGCAGGCCCAGCCAGTCAATGATGAAGCGTACTGATGTTTCCAAATCCCCTTTATTTGTGTTCTTCATCTCTTTTTTTATCCATGTCCTGGACACACCATTAAATAAACACTGTAAGAGCTAAATGAAACAAAACAGAACATTTTAAAATAGGGAAAAATTACATTAAATCAACAATGAAACCATCCAAAATGGGCACATTTGTCTAAATATGCAGTCAGCAACCATTTTAAGATGACTGATTAACATTTTCTTGCTGGCAGTATTGACCTTTTGGTAAGTTAAAAAGTAAAAAAAAAAAAGTTAAAATACCTTGATCCCACTTCCAGCTGGATACAAGCAGGAGAAAACATCAAACTGTCTCACACCTGCAGCTCATCATGTCACATTACCGATGCACTTCCTGCTGTAGCAGTGTCAAATCAAAGGTCCCAGAAAGTGAAATAGTTATCAAAATACAAGCACACAAAAGAGCATTGATTCACAACATGTTTCTCTCTGGGTCCTTTACAGAAACACTGTCTGCAGATCTGTCTACATTTCTCCAAATATGGTCATGTCCTTTTTTTTTTGCTCCAAAATGGTATCCAGGAAGGGTCACCTGATAAGGAGTAATATAAAAATACAAACAGAAGATCTGAGTTAATGAACGATTTATGAAGGAAGAAAAATGAGTTGAATCACATTTAATGAGAACAGTCAGTCTAAGATATTATTATTATTATTATTATATACTCAAAAAAAAATAAATGCACTTTGCAAACACACAAGGTCTCTAAAATAATCCTGTTGGATATGTGTTCTGATATGGACTGGTAATATGTTGATATCTATACTGATGTGGGTGATTTGTTGGATATCTGTAGTGATATCGACTGGTAATGTGTTGGATATTTGTACTGATCTGAACTGGTTATGTGTTAGAAAGAAAAGGATGTCACGTCATTTGTTAGAAATGAAAAATTTCAACCTACAGAGGCTGAATTCAAAGACACCCTGAAAATCAAATGAAAAAATTATGCGTTAAGCTAGTACATTTTCTGAAATTTCATTGCACCAACTCAAAATGGTACTCAGTAGTTTGTATACCTGCTCCTTCTGGTGTTCTATCATAAATGCCAGTCGAGCTCCACGGTGCCAGACAGTGAGCACAGGGTCCACTAGAGGACATTGGGCCCTCAGACCAACCTCTTGACGTCTGTTTGTGATTGTTTTATCAGAGACATTGACACCAGTGGCCTGCTGGAGGTCATGTTGTAGTCTCTGGCAGTGCTCATGATATTCCTCCTGCACAAAGGAGTAGATAGCAGTCCTGTTGATGGGTTGAAGACCTTCTACAGCCCTGTCCAGATTTCCCATATCACCTGTCTTTCTCCTGGAATCTCCTCCATGCTCTTCAGATTGTGCTGGAGAGACATCAAACCTTTTGGTGATGTCACATATTGATGTGTCATCCTGGAGGAGTTGGACTGTCTGTAGGTCCAGGTATCTCCTCATGGTACCAGTAGTGACGCTGACCCCAGACAAATGCAAACCTAGTGAAAAACAGTCAGAAAAGACAAGGAGGAGAAAATGTCAGTTTCCCACCTATGAAACCGCTCCTGTTTTGTGGTCTGATTGTTGCCCCTCTAGTGCACTTGTTAATTTCATTAACACCAAAGCAGCTGAAACTGATGGACAATGCTCTCTGATACTGAACTGACCACATCAATATCCCAGAAGTTTAATTGACCTGATGCTATATTCTGAATAAAAAGTGTTCCTTTAATTTTTGAGCAGTGTATAATGTTACCATAATGATGTTATTATCACCATATGTTTAAAAGTCAAAGATAAATGATCAGAATCTAAACTTGGATTCTGATTGTACTTGTAGTACTTGTAGTATGTGTGTTTTTTATGTTTACTTCAGTGATGGGTTGTGTTTCTCCACAGTTACCGTCGGAACCAGTGAAGTTCAGAAAGTTGGAAACATTTTCCTTCAGGTAAAAACAATACGGAGACAAACCTGTAAAAGTCCTGATATTAGATTTAGAGGGAGATGAACTCCTCAGTTCACTTTACATCTTAATTTTCATTTTTCCTTGTATCCAGATCCAAGTGTGATTTTAAATGTCAGCTTTGTGCAGCCTCAGGGTCAGGTTTAGGGTATGTTTTTACATCAGTTTGATGTGTGTGAACCTGCTTAGCTGTTTGTGTGTGTTGTTGCAGCTGAAGTTGGTGATGAGGAAAGGAAACTCCACGGAAAACGTCTACATGGGTGAGGAAGAATCAAACTATCTGCATCAACAATAGATCATCTCAAACCTTTTGTTTGGTTCAGTTTCATAGCAGCTGCCTAGTGCTGGGTGTTTCCATCAAAATGAAAGATTTTTTTGTTTTGGGGAAACTTTTACATAAAGACCCCACCACCCCTAGTAGCAATAAACAGATTGATGTCATCATCAGAATCTGTTCATCCATCTTCTGCTGCTTATCTGAGGTTGGGTCATGGGGGCAGCAGCTTGAACAGAGAAGCCCAGACTTCTGTCTTCACAGGGACTTCATCCAGCTCTTTTGGGGGGATTCCGAGGTGTTCCCAGGGCAGCTGAGAGACATAGACACTCCAGTGTGTCCTTGGTCTTCGCCGGGGTCCCCTCCCAGTAGGGCATGCCTGGAACACCTCACCTGGGAGGCATCCAGGAGGCGTCTGAACCAGATGCTCCTCTTAATGTGGAGGAGCAGTGGTTCTACTCTGAACCCCTCCAAGATGACTAAGCTTCTCACCCTATCTCAATTCAGTTTTCAATTCAATTTTATTTGCATAGCAGCAGTCATAATCAACCATTATCTCTAGGCACTTCACAATTCAAGGCAGAGACCTCAAGACTACACAGAGAGTAAACCCAGCAGAACCACCAAGAGCAAGACTAGGACGACGGGGGAGGAAAAATTTCCTTTAACGGAAGAGAAAAACCTCCAACAGAACCAGCAGCTCAGGGTAGGAGGACATCTGCCATGACCGGTTGGGGTTAGTGGACAGAGGAGAGACAAAAGAAAAGAGTAGAGATAGAACTACAAACAACACAGACACTGGACGACATCCACAATCAGCAAACACAAGGCAAGGACATCAAGAGACCTAGAACAGAGGGAGTAAACGCAAAACTACAAGGAAGACGCAAGTTAGTATCACAGTATTGCATAAATAAAAAATAGGAAAGGGGGGGTAGAGAGGGACAGAGAAAGAACTGACTAGAGAGAAGGTGAGAGATGGAGAGAGGGAAGGAGAGGGAGATGGTGGGAAAGAGACAGTGAGAGGAAGGGAAGAGATTTAGAGAGAGACGTAGATGAAGAGTTAAAAAAGGAGATAAAGAAAGAGGTAGAACATAGATCGACCGTTAAATCAAGAGCTTCACCTTTTGGCTCAGCCCCTTCTTCACCACGAACACATTCATCCATCCATCCATTTTCTACCCCTTAATCCTCGTGAGGGTCGGGGGGGGGTGTTGGAGCCTATCCCACCACGAACACAAGCTGTTTTATTGAAATTCAGTATTTGAACTTGTAGAAGGATCAAGAGTTGCTGCGCAATCGCTGTTTCTGTTGTGGTCCGTCTGTCGATCTCACCCTCCATCCTTCCCTCACTCGTGAACAAGACCCCAAGTTACTTAAACTCCTGCGCTTGAGGCAGGACCTCATCCCCAACCCGGAGGGAGCACTCCACCCTTTTTCCAGCTGAGCACGGTGGTCTCAGATTTGGAGGTGCTGATTCTCATCCAAGCCTCTTCACATTCGGCTGTGAGCCGCTCCAGTGAGAGCTGCAGGTCACAGACTGATGAAGCCAACAGAACCACATCATCTGCAAAAAGCAGAGATCCAATCTTGACGTCACCAAGCCAGACCCCCTCAACGCTCAGGCTGCACCGAGAAATTCTGTCCATAAAAATTATGAACAGAAGCGATGACAAAGGGCAGCCCTGGTGGAGTCCAACCCTCACCAGAAACGAGTCCAACTTACTGCCGGCAATGTGGACCAGTTTATTTTAGCTTAGTTTATCATAAGGATCCCCATGAGCTGCAACAAATAGTTGCAGCTATTCTTCCTGGGTTCCAACAAACAAGAACAACACATATAATATTATTGCAAAATAAAGTATACAATTTTTCACATGGGTCTCATAAGATAGTTCTTTCCACTACACTAACAGAACTCCCCGAGGGTCACGTCAGATGCCTTCTCCAGATCCATAAAACACATGTAGACCGGTTGGTTAAACTCCCATGCGCCCTCCAGGACCCTGCAGAGTGTAGAGCTGGTCCACTGTTCCACGACCAGGATGAAAACCACACTGCTCCTCCTGAATCTGAGGTTCAACTATCTGATGGATCCTCCTCTTCAGTACCCCGGAATAGACCTTATCAGAATAGACCTTAAGGGGACACTGAGGAGTGTGATCCCCTGTAGTTGGAACACACCCTCTGGTCCCCCTTCTTAAAGAGGGGAACCACCACCCTGGTCTGCCAATCAGGAGGCACTGCCCTCGATGGTACAGAGACATGTCAACCAAGACAGTATCCAGAGCCCTGAGGAACTCCTCAGGATCATTCCAGAAATTCACTTTGATTGGAAACACAACAGACATACGTAGATGTTTAAGTTCATATAGTGTTTATAGTGTCAGGTTAACATGTGAGTTTTATTAATGAGAGTTTTATTAATGTGAATGTTAATAATGTGAGGTTTATTTATGTGAGTTTTATTTGAGTTTTATTTGTGAGTTTTATTAATGTGACTTTTATTTATGAGGTTTTTTTTTCTCTGTTTCCTCTAGAACTGACTCTGCCTCAGTTTTATCACTTCTTACATGAGATGGAACGAGCCAAGAGCTGCATGGACTGTTTGAACTGAACAAAAATCAACGTGTGTTCATGTGTTCACACTACAGGCTGAAGACCACACATCTCACTGTGTGAATGGCACAAATCACAATGAACCTTATTTCTTCGCCTCCTGTGTGCTCGACTCTGTCCTGAATCAGATACAGATGTGTTTTACATCATAACTCATACTCTCATGAAGATGAACTCAACCTTTAGCATGTGGACCAGTTCAGGACTGTGACTGGTTCACATTAGAATCAGATCTCGGCTGTTAAAACATTTCAACCAGAGATAATGAATAAAACAAACACCACAGTTAAACTAGTTTTAAAGCATCACATCAGTAAACACTGCTCATTCTGTTGATGTGTATGAATTATATTGATTTGTATGAATTCTATTGATCTGTTTGAATTCTATTGATTTGTATGAATTCTATTGATCTGTGTGAATTATATTGATCTTTATGTCAGAACTATGAAGTGTGTGAGGACCATCTACAAAGTACAACAATTTTTGTTTTTATTTCTACTCTATTTACTTGATTTTCATAAACTAATGGTTGTAGTATCACTATGAGGAGGAAGTTATTTTAATGTCTTTAAACTGCTTCATTGTGTTATTTAAAATATTATTTGTGGCATCTGTTTTCTGGTGTTGAACTTTGTCCCGACACACTGGACATTACATACTGTAGGTCTCATACAGATCAACAGAATTCATCTTCTTCTCCTTTCGGCCGGTTCCCTTGAGGAACCGCCACAGCGAAATACCAATGATTCGCATGTTTGATCTGGCATAGGTTTTTTACGTAGGATGCCCTTCCTGACACAACACAGATCAATATACAGTGGGGACAACAAGTATTGGGAAATGTAAAAATGTGCAAGTTCACCCATTTAAAAAGATAAGAGAGGT
>JAQQAE010012023.1:0-13343 GCA_029823295.1 Pseudamia nigra | reverse complement strand
TGGAACTGGGGTCTTAGTCAGGGTGGAGGGAATTATGAACAGTTCCAAATACCAGTCAGTGTTGGCACAAAACCTTCCGGCTTCTATTAGAAAGCTGATGATGAGTAGGAACTTCATCTTTCAGAATGACAATGACCCAAAGCACACATCCAAATCAACGAAAGAATAGCTTCACCAGAATAAGATTGAGGTTTTGGAATGGCCAAGCCAGACTCCAGACCTGAATCCGATGGAACATATGTGGGGTGATCTGAAGAGGGCTGTGCACAGGAGATGCCCTCGCAATCTGTCAGATTTGGAAAGATTTTGCAAAGAAGAGTTGGCAAATATTGCCATGTCAAGATATTGCCACGTCAAGATGCACCACGCTCATAGACTCCTACCCAAAAAGACTGAGTGCTGTAATAAGGTGCTGCAACAAAGTATTAGTTTGTGCACATTTAAGCAACCAGGTTATTTTAAGTTTTTGATTTTCCCCCTTTTATAGGTTTCAGTTTGTTTTTCAATTGCGTTGCACAGGTTATAGGTCACATTAAAGGTGGAAAAAGTTGTGAAATTATCTTGATGTCAATTTTTTACATCACAAAAACCCAGCATTCGAACAGCGGTGTGTAGACTTTATAGATCCACTGTGTCCCTTTATTTGAATAACTATACATCCACAACAGAGAGAAATTCTCATTTTCTGTCAGTAGGTGTTCTCATTCTTCTTTACACTGTTCGGCATCAATAACTGTTCTGCACTGTAACATCTATTATTAAGTCCTATTTGTAGCATCTTGAATTTTCACTCCTTTTAATATTTATTTTAATATGCTTGTGTAATTTGAATCAAATGAAGTGTACCACCACAGCAATAATTGTCACTACTGTTAAGAATGGAAATTAATTTTTAAACAGTACATTCTAATACAAGGCGTGTGGTTTTCCTTCTGTCAACTAGACTGGAAATATGCATTGAAGATGTTTCGCTACCTATCCAGGAAGCTTCTTCAGTTCTAAATAGTCTCATGCAGGCAACCAGAATTCATACTCTGTGGCTCAGGACTCCACCCTTTCATCCTAGACGGTATTAGTTTTACCTGGGCCAGGGTCGTTAAGAGTCGTTAGGGTCCCTGTCCCTGACAATGCAGGGGTGTGGGGGAAGGTGTCGTTGACCGTTTTACTCTGGATTCTGGTTTCACTCTGACAGCAGGAGGGGTGTGAGTGACCCAGGAGATTTCCTGCAGTTTGGCTGGGTAGAGTTCGCAGAACTGAGCAGTAATTTGGTGACAGATTGTGTCTTAGGCCTCCCCCTATTCAGAGAGGGTCGTTCCAGATTCACGAAGGTGGCTTCCTTCACTCCTTGCTCAAACCACCTATGTTTTCTGGCCAAGATACAAATATTGTTGTCCTCAAAGGAATGTTTGTCCTTGAAATGCAGGTAAACTGTGGAGTCCTGTCCCGAGGCTGTGGCTCACCTGTGTTGGGCCATTCGCCTGTGAAGCAGTTGGTTGGTTTCCCCAATACACATTTCTGAGCATTCTTCACTGCATCGGACTGCATAAACTACATTGTCTACCTTGTGTCTGGGTATTTTGCCCTTAAGCAGGCCGCATATAGAGAAGCGGAACTCATTTCAACTCAACTGGAAATCGGCTTGATGTGTGGCAGTTCCCGACCCAGATTTTTCAATCTTGACGACGTCCCGACAGAAATTGTGCCGATTCGCCAGCACTCAGTCTCGGCAATGTGCTGCGGTCACGACTCCGACTTGGCGACTTTTATCATTGGTGGACGTGTGTCACAACGCAATCAATGTTTACTGTAGATAGATGGCGCCAGTTCCCAAGAGTGAGTTGTGTTGGCAGTCTGCAGCTGTGTGCGAGGTACAGAACGAAGTGCCTATCGTGTGCACCAGACGACCAGACTTGTTGAGTTGAGTCACATTTCTCTGTGCGGCTGGCTTTAGGGTCGGCCAGATTCTGCCTCAAGGTCTTACCAGGAATATGGTGTTTGTTGAAGATTCTCATGAACTTTCCCAGCAAATTCAGCTATTTTGAATCAGCAGTCTCTTCAGATTGCACATTTTGTAGTATATTTTGTTCCTATACTTTTGCTCACCTAAAATTTTGGTGTTTTCGTTACAAACGATGCTATCTTCTAAGTTCTTTAACCAATTTTGATGTGAATTACTTCTAAGTTCTTTAACAATTACCATGCACTAATGTGCAGGTAATTGTTCTGTTGTAATGGGAGATTATTCAGTTTTGACTCCATCTGTGAGTTCAATTTGATGTCAGTACTGGATAAATTTACTGTGCACTATGCTACAATTTGTAACCTCTTAAAACAGTTCTACATAAACAATTTATGAGCAACTTGAAGAGTTTGTGCCCTTGTTTTTGTGTTTTTGTTTTTTTTTTCTGAATTAACTAGTTGTTTGTGGATTTGCCAGCAATATGGAGACTGCATCTGTAGGTGACAAATACAGTGCCAAGGTGATAAGTGGTACATGTATATCTTTCAACTTCCACTTTTGTTTGAATAGAATCTAGATTAACATTCCATATGCCAACAAATAAAAGATTTTTTTTTTCCTAAAGTTCTAAACCAAGCTTCTCAATTAGCATGTAACAATATCACGGGGTTTAGCTTAATACCCTGTCAAAGATGCTATGGGGTAATTTTTTGTAACAGTCTGACATCTCAAAAAGCAGTATTACTTTATACAGATAAGTGATATATTGCAGTGCAAAGTGTTTACAGACTGCAATTGCCTGTCCTATCTAATCAATCCTGTTTTGTATATTTATTGATCATTAAAGTTCCTTTGCTAAATGAGTGAGTTTTGATAATTATGTACCTATATTTATCAGACTACTCTTGTTTCCTGATGTCAGAGTTTCTGCTTTGTGTCTATTTTTCCATATCCCAGCGAATTGGATTTTCAATGCATTTTCTAAGTTTCTTGTGCTGCACTTATAAACTGGGCATAATCTTTGTTGGAAAAGTTCCATGTGCTGTTCTTTAATTGAGAAAAACAAGTCGCCAAGCTGAAAGTCATGTCTTTCCTTGCTTACCATTTTTGATTCTGATCAAATTCCCACGCTGTATGCGTGATTATCTGAGATTCTGTGATGTTCTGTATTAACATTTTCACTTGTAACACAGACTGCTATTACAGACTCTGTGTGCGTACCCACTTCCCTGCTTATACAGACTACGAAGCCTAAAGAGAACATTCAGCGCAGCCATAGAAGTTACAGAACAGGAACTTAGGTGTATTCATGGATGCAAGAAATTCATCTCAAATTCTGAAAGAACACACCCTAACCAAAAGTAAGTGTTCTCTTGTATCTCAACACACAAAATAAATGCTGATTTTCTGTTTAAAACTATGCTATAACTTTGTTGCCTTGGGTCTGGCAATCTCATGGGGCCATACCACTGGGTCTGGGCCTGGGTCTCAGTTAACATCCCAATCCCCAGTGTATTAGGCAGTGACCAGTCAGCCAGCAGACTACCAATGTCGCAGCCACTACTAGTGAGTGCGCATGTGCAGAAACTCTACCTGTGGGATAAGGAAAAATCCATATGCGTCGCCACTGCCTAGACCAGGGGTCTGCAACCTTTACAATCTAAAGAGCCATTTTTAAACCTAAAGTTAAAAAAATAATAATTATTTATATATATATATATATATCGAGAGCCACAAAAATATTTGAACCCTTTATGTACAACATGAAAATGTGTCCTTTGTATTTATTTTGAGTGTTAAAATTGTTCATCTTTAAATATACTTTATCATTTTCATTTTTTATTCATTTCATGGATCATTTTGTACATTGTTGTTCATTTAATTGATTATTTGATCATTTTTGTTCATTTGCTAGATTGAGTTAATTTTTTTGTTAATTTTTGTTTTTGTGATTATTTCAGTTATTTATTGATGGTAAAACATTTGAAACTCTTGTTCATTTTTTTAAATTAAATTTCATCAAGTTTATTTATTATTTTTGGCATTTTTGTTCAGTGTCCTAATCATGTTCATTTATTTTGCTTATTTTTGTTCTTTTTTTTTTGTTTTGGTCATTTACATTATTTTTCATATTGTTGATTTTTTTTCAGGGTTTTTTTTGTATTTTCTGTCCATTATCTGGTTCATTATTTTCTTGTTGTTGATTTTGTGCTTATATCATTCAGTTTGATTTGTTATAATATGTTACTTCCATCACTGGACAAAGCCAAATAAGCCACCGGAGAGGGGCTAAAGAGCCACAGGTTGCAGACTCCTGGCCTAGACTAATTCTGCTCCCTACTGAATGTCAATAGGCTTACAATGAAGATAATGTCAAAAAGTAAAAGGTAATGGTAATCCAACTTTACCACTATTTTTGGCATTTACATAAAATAATAAAAAAACAATAAAATGAGCAATATAATCAAGAAAATTAATAAAAATGAACAAAAGTGACCCAATAATGAAGAAAACAGCCATTATTCCTAAAGCAAGAGTAGTTAGTTGCATGTTAAATTTCATCACCATTTACAATATATTTGTTCCAGAAAGTCATCTTTACATGTATTAAATTGTATGGTCATTCTGTTTTTTTGTCTTGGCCACACCAGTAGACAAATTGAACTAAAACTGGCAAGTGAAATTGAATTATTTTTTCAGGGGTTTTTTTTTTTTTTTTGGTCAAATTTGGTTGAAACCGGAGCCAGTAGTTTGGATTCTACAAATTAAAACCCCCAGTTCTTATTAAAATTAATGTGATAGGGTATTTTTTTCCAATTAAATACTGGAAAACTGAATTTTCTGTGGGTTTTGTTCGGCGGTTGAGCAAGTTGTCTAGTTGTCTAAATATGTAATTTTTATGTTGTGTAATTGTGTAAATGTGTAATTGTTATGTTGTGGTATCTACTGTGTTGTACTACTGTATTTTTTTCAAGGACACCCTCTAAAATAAGGAATGATAAAAGCTGCATTTTATGTTGAAGCTGTAAAATACAAAACAGATGGTAGAGCAGTGGCATCCTGTCAGTAGAGGGCACTAGGCTGCCACCCCTCCTGTCTGACATGAAGAAGATGACAAGAAAAATCACATCAAATAATTTTATGTCATTTAAATTTACTTCATTTTTTCAGACAAGACAAAACTTAAAAAATTACCCCAAAACACATCAGTGCTTAGTTACATATTTTACTCTTCAAATGGAAAGGTAGGTTTATAAAAGATCATCAGATGTGTAAGAATGAAAAATGAACATATTTGATTCACTTCAAACTTTTAAACACAAAATTAAGAATATTAATGATGTTAATATTAATGATCAATCATATTAAAAAAAACGAAATACTAAACAGAATGAATAAAAATACATAAAATAACTAAGAAAATTAACAAAAAATAAACGAAAATAATCAACCACCAGAACACCCATGACTCATTCTGTGGCCCAGCCCTAACTTTGACAAAGACAGACATGGAAAATAGAAAAATATTAGAAGTTGCAAATGTTATATGGGCTATTTCTTTAAATTTACATAATTTATTTGAGTACGGTATAATGCAAAATGAAACTGAAAACTGTGTAAAGTATAAAAGATATTAAAAAGCTGAACAAACCCAAAACAGTTTGAGTTTTTTAAAGTTCAAAAGGAGCTGAAGTATGCTGAAGTTCTATAATCTTAAAGTTTAAGAGATTTGAAGAATTTTGAAAAAAAAAACTCCATTCTTTTCTATGGGAAATTTTTTGCCAAAATGTTAATATTTTAAAAAATTATAGAGGTTAGAATTATGAAAAGTGATAGCTGACATGTCCTGAATAAGCTGAACAATATGAAATTTGGATGGTTTGAATTTGACAAAAAATGTAGGACGAGTTAAACGACAAATATACACGGAAGTGGAATAAGAAGAATGTTAAAAACTGAAGAACAATAGTGGGATTTATGAATGACTCGCAATCCCTCTAATAATGAGTGAGAAGAACAAAAGTGGGATTGCTTGCCCAGAAATCCCACTAAATACAGATGTTAATGTGCCAGAGTTAGTGTAACAGCTCATTCTGCAGTCCCTTGGCAGGTTACACAAAATACATCAACAAACACAAACCAACAACAAACCCATCTACAAAGTACATTGCAGTTGTAATAAATATTATATAAAGTGCATGTACTAAGTGCAAAAGTTAAAGTTCAGGTATTATGTACATGATGTGTGACATAACACAGACACCAAAACAATATATATACATTCAGTCACTCAACTGATAGCAAAAAGCAGAGCATGCATACATACAGTATGTAAAAGCATGCACCGAAAGCTAAATGAATGAAGGGAATGTCAATATTATGAGACTGTGTCTGATACATTTTTTTCTCCAAATAGAATTTCTTAAAGAATGATTAACAATATATATGTAGAAGAACAAATGCAGCACCACTAGGTGGTGGCCTTGTAGCATAGCTGATAAGTAGTGTAATCAGTTTGTGCAGTGTAAGTGCTTCCATCATTAGTGAGGGTTTTAAAAAAAAAAAAATCAGTGTGAGCTTTTTAAAAGTACAGCTTCTTAGCATCATATAATCACGTTGCAAAGTGATAATGAATGGAGAATAAATACTTTTTTCCCTAGTGAATATGTAGCAACAGCAAAAAAAAAAAAGAAAAAGAAAGCAGTAAAAAACAGACAACGGCTTCGACATGTGAAATCAAAGTAACCTCATTTTCATTCACAGAAACAACAGAATTTATTATTTTGATAATAAGAGAAGCAATAGAACAGAATAATTTTTGTAATTTAAGGCAGATTACCAAAATCCACTGCCGTTATTTTGTTTGTTTATTTGTTTGTTTGTGATGTCCTCAGAGTGCATGATACTCCATTATGTAAAGTTAAATATAACGCCACTCACGAAGACTTGTGAAAATGTACTTTCAAAATATAGCAACAATTAGGTTCAACAGTGAAAGCATGTCAGTATGTTTAGATAACAATGGATGTCAAACAGAAGAGGAGCTCTGAAATTAAATAAAAAATGCTAAAATATACTCTATTAAAGTCTTCATTTTCTGTCTACAGTAATTCTCCACAGCCAAAGCCCGTTTTTCTGCAACCCCCTCATAGCCCACCGTACACTTTATTTTGAAGGGCTGCGGCCGGATGTGTCTTCTCTGCTGGCTTTTAGTTTAGTTTAGTGTCGGTAGTGATTTTCGAGCTTCGCACTAACGTAGCATCCGTGATGGCAGAGACAAATCACTTCTCCGGGGTCCTTTAATATGCTCCCTGTTGTGGGCAGAACGGTACCACTGGACCAGTCTCAAAATGACCACCGGCTTCAGCTCCGGGTCCTGCCGGTTCGCAGATTATTTTGTGATCTGCGGACTCGACACCGAAAGCGGGCTGGAACCCGACGAACTGTCCGGTAAGCACATTAGCCAGCGGGGTAATGTCGGGCAGATGCTGTAGCATTTATTCAGCAAAGAAGGAACATGTTAAAATCAGATGAGCGTAATTGTTTAGCTTTGACTGTATTCTGTCAGGTATGTGTTTTATTTTTACGTCTTATATGTAATGTTCAGATTTGTACACAGCGGAGATAACGTAAGGCCTAGCGCCTCTTTGCTCAGCCTGTTTGTTTCTCCTGGTCGTAAACCAGAGGATTACGGTCTTATTTTCTGTTTCCAGCACAGTGCAGTGAATTTTGTTTGAGTATTACTTATGTGTACAGTCTTTACATTAAATCGAACCTGCCTTTATGCTGCTCGACAATACATGTTTCATACAAGACATTTCTTACTGATCACTCGTGTTGGCTTTGGTTGACGCCAGTTTTCACACTGATATTCATGTACCATGTCCATGTAATGTTATTACATGAGAGGATGCTGTCATAGTGGCTCATGCTGTCAGCTGGTTACTGGGCAGGATGAACTTGTCAGATGCCCCAGGGGGAAATGTACCATGACCGACCACTATGGATCCCTAACATCCCCATCATCCACACTGTGTATGTGCACTGCAGTCACCTTTTAGAGGGCACACCCTTTTCACTCATCAAATCACTATTTAGTCTGTTATTTAAATACAATGGATTGTGGCACACCTGAACACATCTGAAGCTGGCTTTTTATTTCTTCTGCATGTGAGTGAGTGCAAAGATTTGCATTTACATTTGCATGTGAAGCTGTCAAAGCACTCCAGCTGTATGGTAATATGAGCAATTTTCAAAAATGTATTCCCCTTGTAAATTAAAGGTAATGTATGTGGTAAGTAATTTCTCTATAGTTTGTAAAAATGAAGGGGCAAATATGATGTAATGATTAATTCCATTGAGTTACTGTCACCTTAGGGAGTCACGACAGGCAAAAAATATCGGTACTGGTGGGAGTGTCATTTGGTCGATAAGAGTGTTGGATGTGATGTGAATTTCTATCTACTCCTTGCTGGGTTTCCCCACAGCAACATGACTCTTGAGAAGAAATTCCTGGGGAAATCCTATGTGTATGAGCTAACAAACAAAATTTCTGTTTGAATTCAAATGGTTTGTCATAAACTTAATTTACATTTGAATTTTGATTATCTGAAGTTGTTGGCGGCCATGTTACTCTTTGTTGGAGGCAGCATCCAAGTCCACATTAATGAGTTGTAAGCCTATTGATAAGGTGTGTTAAGGTGCTAAGCTCATGTTGACCGAGTCATGTCTGCCTGTCATCCGCAGTATCCGATTGACTGATGTCAGTCTGTTGTATGGGTATTATCAGTGACAGTGTTACATTGTGACTCAGCAGGTGGAGAAAGGACATAGACCCCCTGTTCTTGCTGAAACAAAGTTCAAGTCTTTCCTATTGAAGAAATGCATAACCAGAAATCTTTTTAGTACTTCCTCTTTTCACTTCTTCAATTTGTTTCCGTTAACAACTTCAAGTCCTTTTCAAATGTATGACATAGAGCTTGAAAGGCACCCATTGCTCCAATTACAATCATACCAGTAGTCTTATACAGCCACTAACACCCTGGCTAGAAATTCTCGTTTTATCAGTGAGTTCTTATGCAAATCACACTTGTTCTTTCAGCAACAATGCCTTTGCAATATAGTGTTGTATGAGAAGTCGTTTTGGTCTAACACATGCACATGAAAACGCATCTGGTATTAGAATAACTAAAGCCCTACAAAAGAGAATGAGACGTTAAAATAAATTTTCACTGATAGCATGCTGTTGCATTTGGGATGTTATTTTACGTAGCAAGGGGGATTTAATTAAAAAACAGTAACATATAGTGGACAGAAGGTCAATGTCAGTGTCAATCCCACTACTGAATGACTGCAATTGCTGCCCTTATTCCGGCAGAGTACATCCTGCAAGCCAAACTACCATTTTTCAACAAGTAGATTTTTTTGGCCATGTCCACATCTTTCAGGCCAGTCTGAATATTTCTTTGGCATTCAGTCATTCTTGAACGAATAAGTTGTCTGTGGATTCAAAGAATGCCATTGTGGTTTTTTAGCCAGTGTTTTTTTTTTTTACTGCGGCATGAAAATGATTTGCTGCAAAAGCTATTCACGGAAAAGCCATAGATTCTTAAATACAGTACAGGATTTAATTAACGCATTGATTGTTAAAACTGTGCTGTATTATTTGGCATCTCATTTTATGTATGTTCCTTCCTTTTCTTTGCAGTCCAACTTTGCACTGTAGATGTGGGGGCTCAGTGGTTATACATTTAAAAAAAACAACTGTTTATGGTCTCATGTTGCTGTTTTCTGTAGAAGGAGCTGAGGGGCTTGCCCTGATCGACAATGTCAGTTTTTATTTGAAGAAAGAAAATGGTGTGGAAATTCCACTGCACTGGTTAACATATAGGTCACATATGTTTGTGTCAGCTAATCATCTGCTGTATAGATACAGTAAACTTGGCGGATCTTGTGGTTTCAAGAAAAAAAAAAGGCATGTGTGGTTGAAAGATTGTAAGAAATACCTCATGGTGTCAAAGTTGAGGCTCTACTTAACTGAGGGATGTTTTTGAAGTTTTGACAATGAACCCCCGTCTTTTCACACACATAGTAGGAAATGCAAATGTCTGATTTGGGTAAACAAAACTGCAACCTCACAAAAAGTCAGCGAATTATTGACATAAAAATGTTTTCACATGTACTCGAATGAAACACTTGATTATCTGCGATCAAACAATTTGTTCCTAAATTATTAAATTGCCAAATTATTTTGGTGTAATTATTTTTATCATTGTATAATTAGGTTGTTTTCCAGCCAAGTGGCAGATTCCAGACTTGGAACTTTTGTCATTTTTACTAAATATGTTTTGGTTGGTCATTAAAGATGCCCTTGTAAACTTATTAAAAAATGTAGTTTGAAAAGATTCTGATTTTAATGCAGCGAACAATTAGTGGTTCAATAAGATAGTAATGGGCAGTTTGTAATGACTACTGCACATTTGTATCACACTAGTAGCCTCAATGTTAGCCTGTGTTATTATATAATCACAGAAGTAATTTTATTTCAATTTAAAGGTCCAGATTTCAGCGTTTGTGGTAGGTCCTGTGTAACACAAACAAGAAGAGAGTCACAACTCACAAATTACCCATGTATTTTTGAAGTTCTTATATTTTTCATGTTAATGATACTGTATGCAACTTTAGTTCCTAAAATCAATATATAGGCTCATCCATTAATAATCCTTTCACTCCTCACTCGTGTCCTTTTGTCAGTATGGGCTGGTGGATATAGATGTGCAGACCCTCTCCTCTGTGTGATTTTATTTTATTTTTTTTTTTTGTTGTTCCCTCTTGTTTTGTTCAGATTTTTTTTCTGGATGGGTCATTCGTACAGTGAGAAGTGCTTATGTATCTCCAGTGTCATGTTTACATCTCCAGCCAAGCAGCATGTCAGACAGCTTGTCGGCGCTGGAGCCTATCCCAGCTGACTTAAGGCTGTCTCTATATGTCGCAGGGCTGACATATAGGGACAGACAACCATTCACACTCAACATTCATGCCTATGGACAATTTAGAGTGACCAATCCACCTAACCCCTAGTGCATGTTCTTGGTTGTGGGAGGAAGCCGGCGAACCCACGCAGACACAGGGAGAACATGCAAACTCCACACAGAAAGGCCCTGCCAATCGAAACCAGGACCTTCTAGCTGTGAGCCACGCGTGCTACCAACTGCACCACCGTGTCGCCCATAACGTGTTGTCATTACAGCTATATTGTCGAGCTTTTATCACTGTCGTGGGGGAAGGCAGTTTGAATAATGCTGTTTATAAACAGGGCAAGTGGAAAATTGCGTACTTTATCCTCTGTGTATTTTTAAATTTTAGTTTGTATATTTCACTTGACATCTCTGAATGAGTAATGTAAATTTTCCTTAAAACCATCATAAATCACATTATTTTCATATTGATGATGATATAACTTTTCACAAATTTCAGCAGCCCTAATGATGACATCTTTGAATGCTAGCTCAAACAAATCTGTGAAAAGATTGTACAGCACAGTCTACAGACAAAAACAAACAACATGACAGGAATTAGCTTAGTAACACTCTTATGGTACTTATGTAACTGGCGAATTATAATTTATTCAGCCATTATACAAATGAATTCAATTAAATTAAGTGGAGAAAACTACCCAGTATGAAAAGCACTTATGATACAAATTTACACTCCTGCAATTTTCCCCAATATCTACTGCAAACACAGTATGTTCCTCATTTTTAATATGATTCAACTGTGACTCATTTACAGTGAAACCAAAAGAAATGAGCAAAACTTTCTCTGGGCGCAGTGTTTGGCTGCACAGTGCAGACCTGATTAGCATATGTATGACCCTGCAGCCTCACAGGCGACACTGGAAAACAGGGAGCGGTGGGACATAAGTACACTTGTATACAGGCTCTGCTCATTCACATGCTAAATATCCTTTTGAATTTCCCAGGCAGCCTCTTTTCCCCCAAAGCCTACTCAGCAAACAAATACGAATGAATGGCTCGACATGAAAGCTGCTCTTAATTGCATAATGTGGGCTTTCATATTTCCATCCATAGTTGCTGGTATTTTAAAAACCTGCTTGAAAACATATGAGAAGAATGTGAGATGTCTGGGTTGAAGATTGAGTCTCATAAATAGACTGTCTGTTCATAGTCTTAAGCTGTCATTAGATGTTTGACAGTATTTTAAAAACTCTTGCAATGTACTTAATGTTGTTAGCAGTTGAGTGATGGATTGTTAAATTTACTACCACTACTGGTAAAAAGTATGGACACACCTTCTCATTGAGCATTTTTCTTTCTTTTTTTAAATTATTTTCAACACTGAATACAGTGGTGCCTCGGATAACGACGATAATCCATTCCAGCGTCACGGCCTGTGTCTAAATCAGTCGTTATTCGAAGTGACTTTTTCCATAGGAATACATGTAAAACCAATTAATCCATTAGCTAGCTAGCACTAGCTTCCCTAGTGCTAGCTAGCCACTAGTTTCGCTAGTGCTAGTGGCTAGCGCTCTGACTTCCGGGTCATTCTCGTCGAGACCCAGAAGTGACGCATACATGACCCGGGCGTAGACACGTTTTCGGTCGTTGTCCGGATAATTTGTCGTTATGTGGTTCCAATTATTTTGCTGTTTTTTTCGTCTGTATCCAAATTTGTCGTTGTCAGAAGCGGTTGTTGTCTGAGGTTCCACTGTATTCATATTGAAGACATCCAAACTGTGAAAGAACATATATGGAATTATTTAGTAAACAAAAGTGTTAAACAACCAACACGTTTTATATTTTAGATCCAGAGTAGCCACATTTGCCTATGATGACAGCTTTGCATTCTCTCATCAGATTCATGAAATAGTCATCAGGAACAGTTTTGTGCTTAATCTTTGCTTTTTCTTGCGTTCGTAATGTTTAGGCCATCAGTTGTCCTGTGTAGAAGAAGGGTGGGTCAACAGCCCTATTAGTGCTACTACAACTACTGTATAAATCCATATTATGGCAAGAAACACTCAAGTCAGTTTGAAAAATCTGAAGAACTTTGAAAGCCCCCAAGTTCTGAGGCTGGTAATTCTAAGGCTGCTTTCACACCTGTTAGTCCAGTACAGTGGTTTGATTGGATCCACAAGTTGTTACAATGTTTCAATTCTCAACTAGTTTGGTCCACATTCACACCAGCGTCTTTGCAAACGAACCAACCACTATATCTCCGCACTCATGTGGCGGTGCTGTTTACAAAATACTGTGTTTTGGGTGACGTAAGTGAGAGCTGATTGACACAGCATTTGTAGAGGGAAAAATCCAGCAGACGAAAATATTGGATTTATGCTTTATTTCAGAATAATGAATGGTAC
>JAQQAE010012022.1:0-13343 GCA_029823295.1 Pseudamia nigra | reverse complement strand
CCGGCGGGAGCCTAGCCTAGCGGACTTGAGCGAAGGCAGGGTACACCCTGGATGAGTCGCCAGTTTATCGCAGGGTCACATGTCTATTACGACTATTATTAACAATAATAAACAGAATTCGAAGCTCCTCAGCTGAGGTTTGGTACAGTTCAGCATAGTTTCTCTGTGGTAACAGTTACTTTCAGTGGTGATTACCCATAAATACAAACTCATTTACCAGACGCGTAATCAATAAATCCTCAGTAGTTAGTGGGTTTTAAAACAAAATATATTCCAATGCTATTTCTGATTTAGACAACTATAAAATCATTTAGAAAACATGATTTAACTCAAAGTAATTCACATTCACATAATAAAGACATGGATTTTATAGTTGTATATACTGTGGCATCCACAGATCAATGAAAAGGGTTTCTGTAAGTAAATTTTGGATAATGCTTTTTTTTTTCCAAGCCTCATGTCACATTCTCCGATTCAAACTGATCTTGAATCGAGCTCCCCCTCCTGTTTGTGGAGCAGATTGCTGCACCGGAGGCCACGGTGTTTTCTTGGGTCTGATGGAAAACAGCAGCCATTTAAGGAGGTTCTCACCCTCCCTCCTTCGTCTCCTCCAGCAGCTCCCTCGCCGAGTGCTGGAGAAGATTAGTTCTGATTTTTCCATTATGTAAATTATTTTCTCACTCCTGGCCTCCGGTTGTCACTTAGATTTGATGAAAAAAAAATCCTTCATTGTTTGTGGCCAACAACACAGAAAGTGTTTCCAGGTTTTAATGTGGACCGTGACACTGAGCCACATGGACTCACCGTCCTGATTTTAGCTCTTACCATAGTTGCTATACGTACACTCAGCCAAATTTTATATCATTTTAAGATGAATGGAGCTGTAAGTGGAAAAATCAACAGTAATTAAGTGAGATTAGAAATCATAAATTCAGCGAGGGCACAGATTGAAGGTAGATGGGCTTTGTGCCATTGTTGTATCTATTTGAAATTTGATATTACTGCCATTTCCAGCCTGTTCACTTGAGCTGACGTTTAGCAGCAGACAGCGGATATTGTACTTTACTAAGCATTTGTCTCTATTGTGCGTGATTCATATCCCAGTTGAAGGTTTTATTTACCTAGTCCACGAGTAAAATTCACAGTCACATTAAAGTTGCAAGAGTGAGGAACTTTTATGACAAGCTCAACTTCTGAAACTATAGAATCATCACTTTGCACCAGTCTGCTTTCATCACATCCACAACATCATCACTGTTCTTAGTCTAAACACAGTTGCAATGGACTTGAATTACTAGACAATGAGAGCATTCATTCAGCCAAGTGAGTGAATGCACATTTTAAAAAATAATAATGCAGTACTGTTAAAATGTATTTTGGGTTGTGCTGTATCGTAAGACAATATGAACACATAATATGTAATCTTTTAGATCTTCCTTTTCTACAAAATGATGTTTAAATTCACATTTTCATGTCAGCTTTTTAAAATTGCTCACGGATGATCTTTTGGTAAATGTTGCAATTTGAAGTATGTCAAAGTACATTTTAATTCCCATTTCCAATTTTTTTCAGAATTGGAGTTACATGTGACTATTTCCATTTTTTTCAGGAAACTTTAATACAATAAGTCAACTTTGTCATGCAATTGAACAGTCTGTTCCCTGTTCAGATTCCTTACAGTTATTGTCATCTTGCATGTAACACAATGGATCACCTTCAAACCAGCTAGAAAAAAATATGCAAACACCCTTTGTGTAAGTGAGTTTTGGTTTGTATCATGATCAATTCATCAAGCCTTTGTTGATGTACTTTACTTTAATAAACAAACAAAAACACACAGAACATAACTTTTGTTAAACTTTTAACAGATCCTGCATATCACTACTTAGCTCCAAAAATGACAAATTTTAACTCAAAGTGACCCTAAAATAGGACACCAGTGACTTAAGTGTTTAAATGGCTAACAAAGACATATAACACAGTGTCACAGAGTAAAATGCATTAACCGGTGGAAGTGGGGACTCTCATGTGACTCTTTCACGCAGCTTGTGCAACTCAGGAATGTTTCTTTGCTTCTGAAACGTTTCCACTTTTGGTTTCCAGGAAAACACTCTATGGGCAAAAGTGTTTGGACACCTGACTGGTGAACCTTAGGGAAATGTGGGCATCCATCTCTAAATCTACAGCAATCCTCATCAACGCTGTTCTGTTTATAATCATTAAACTGACGAACAAAAATGAATCAGCAAACGATATCGTCAAGAACACAATGACAGACACAGAACATGTTTATTCACAGTTAATGTATTTGTCCATTTTGTTGATTTGTTCATTTTTATTCATTGATTTGTGCTAATGACCAAACAGATACAAGAATTTGTGTGGATTTAAAGCGATTCCTTTATGTGCAACAGTGAGGTGTCCCAATACTTTTGTCTATATACACTTTAGTGTGTATGTATTTGAATACAATGTCATTACAGTCCCTGTTGGTGGAATGGTCAGACATCTGTAGTGTATGTACACACCCTCTAACTCAACTTACGAGAAGAGATTCAATCGTCACAACTTTACTTGTCTATCGCCTTTCAAAACACAGTTACACAGTGTTCGAAGTGCAGCACATTGCTTAGATATCCAGGCACCAAATATCTTAAAAAAACATTTTACTGCATTAGTGAATATATCATATTTCAAATATTGATTGTTCCTTGTTAAAACTTTAAGAAGTTTGTGCTAATCATCAGAGGCTGCAAATCATAATATAATGTCCTCTGACTCCACCTGACACTGACGGGGAACATTATGAGTATGTGCCATGTGAAATGAAGTGATGCTAAAAGCTCAGGCCGTTTACACCACTCTCAATTAGAAGTGATTAGAGCAGCTTTTATGAGAAGGGACACTGCCAGTTTTCATTTGCACTATTCACCTCTTATTCAACTCATGGTGCATGACTAGATAGAGAACCTAACTGAACAAAATGGTATGAACTGGGAAAAAAAACACAATCTATATAGAACCTTACATTATAATAAATAGTATCTCATATACTGACTTCCCTAGCATAGTGTTTTTTACCCCAAATGTTGAGGGGAGGAATGGGGTCTGCAGCGCTGCCTGGCTTGTCTCACACAAAAAAGGAGAAGAATCACAAAAAACAATTTTACAAAAACATGAAAATTATAACAAACAAGCTATATATTGTACAGTCTGTGAGTACCATACAAGCTATATGATACTCACAGGTATATGGTAAGTTATAGGTATAAGTTGCATTCAAATGTGGTTTAAAAATGTTCTCCATAGTTTATAGCAAGTGAATCAAGTGACGTGATTCCTGTTCCTGTGGGATGCAGAAATCTTTACCCTAGACTCCTGTTGTAAATGGTGGTAGAATTCCCTAAAATACAAAAGATAGGAGAATGCCATTGCACTAGTCTAGATATTTTGGGGCACTGGCCAACAGCTCCAGATCCCAGAAATGGAAATTTGGCACATGGTTTTGTTTAAAGCCAGTTGTCAAAATCCAATTTGGTTCTATCACCAAAAACTGCACCATTCCATAGAAGAACAGCACCGGAAAGGCTTTGGGTTAAAGAGCTTGGACCCGACCAGCTGGACATTCATACGAAGCAATGAACCCAAGACGGAAAGAGAATTCACACACGGTCTTTGTCAAGAAGCTGGTGTGAGAGGAAGGCTCAGCTAACTGCTTGCAATGAGGCCAGCGCTTTGTTTTGTTCCCTGTCTCCTCTTTCAATTGCCAGGAAGTGAACAAGCAAAACATTTTCCAAAAAAGCAAAGGTACATTTTTATTTTAATTTTATCCACTCTTTTAAAATATATCCTAGCTGTGAAAACTGAATTTAAAAAATGATTTCACCAGCTGCCACTTGCAGATTTTGTGATACATAAGGTAGTCCAGTACATATCTAGATGATGCATAATCTGATTATGTTACTCAGAAAATCAACTTGGTTAGGGTTTGAAGAAAATGTCAGGGGATGGGTTAGAATAAAAAAGGCAGCACGGTGTTATCCATTTCTGACATCTGAGGGCTTACAATGATGTTTTTTTTCAACAGTTGCACAGATATTAAATTTTTCTCCCTTTTTCCAGAAAAGAAAAAATGAAAATGAACACTCTAGCATTCTACCACCATTGTTTGCATGCAGCCTTTTACACCATGATTATGAGCAGGGTATTCTCCGAGGCTTTCATGGTGGGAGAATTCAGCCTCTCTCTGTTAGTCTTTTAAACACTGTCTGAAAAAGGTCAGCTTTTTGATATTTGTGCATTTCCATAACCCTGTTGACAAATTACTTTCAAATGTGCTGCCAGTAACTTAATGAAAATTTATATGAGAGAGACATGTACATCTTCTGAGACATGGAGCAAAAAGTCCTGAAATCCCTTTAAAACACTTCAAACACAAACAGATGTTTTTGTTTTTGTAAATGCAGGGTTCAAAGAACATAAAGAAACGTGAGTTGTGCGGTACAAATGTGAAATCAGCTTACCTCCGTCTCAGTTTGCTTTTGTTTTTGCTTGTTGTGTGTAATAAGCTGTTGCTTGTGCTGCTTATATGTAGGATTGAACTGATCTACAGCTTGAGGATTAGAGAGGAAATTTATGTAGAACAACAGACCATAGCAAAACAGGGTTCTTTTTCTTAGAAAGAGAGAAAAACAGAATTTGAGTGTCTCGAAGAGCTTTTTATGCAGAATGTACAAAGAGCATTTCATTTAACTGAGTGGCGTCCTTCAGCGACAACAGACAAAAAAATAACTGCTCCTTTGTTTTCTCACAAGTATTTTTGTATTAGATCATTAGAAGCATTGTGCAAACTGACATCATATTAATCTGGTGCGATTGGAAGCAAAGTAAAGAGCACATACGGTACGGTGGTGTTTGTATGTGTCGAGTGATGAGTGATTAGTGGAGTGATGGAATTAAAAACTACACTGCAGATCACATACAGTGTCACCGAATCAAAGGGCTGTAATATTACAGGATGACAGCTTGTAGTATAACACAGTTTCCATATCACTTCTGAATATATATATTTTTAACAACAGACATACACAACCATTTGAAAGTCTGGACACACTTTATAACACCAGATATTGCTCCATTCTGTTTTTGCATTTTCTCATGTTTCAGAATGATACACTGTGTCAAGCTGAAGTCATTGCTGCTACCTACGTACTTTATTGTTAGGGAGGTATCAGAATAGAATAGAAATTGATTGCATTTATTAAAATTATTTATTGTATCTGCAATGACCAGCAATATATGGTTTGATCAACTGTGGGGGCTTTTTTCTAAAATTCACTTTCCTTTTAAACTATCACTGTTGTCATGTTACAGTATTTGCTACAATAAAAAGTTTGAGAAAAATATAACACATGAAATGCGTTAAGTGAATGGTTTTCATTTGTATGTAATTTTTGAGCAATAAAAATAGAAATAAGTCTGAGCCAAACATCATAAAGAGGACTCTTTATAAAGGCATGATTTAAAACCTGAAGCAACTTGGTCAGCATCATTTCTTTAGGCTCCAAAAACTCACCAAAGTGACCTACTAGCACTTTTTTGTTTTGTTTTTGGATATGGAAGCCTTTTAAACTTATTGACCCTTTGTGGCTGGTTAAAAACTTGTTCATTTAAGGTCATATTAAACACTATTTTTTAAAATTGTAAATCACTTGAGTCAGTTGTGATGAAACGCATAAAAAGAACAAATATGCAAAAATACATATTTTCTGGGTGAAAATGGCCCAACTCCCCATGTCATGTCTCAGGAACATTTTAGTCCTTTTCACCTTAATGATGATGTACTTTTTGGACATTACTACATCACTAAATGTGTCAAAAAATTTCTCTAATCATAGTTGAACAGCCCATCCTGTCAAACCCCATTCATTTTCTAGCAGTTTGAATAAAAATTAGAATGTTTTATTCCCACGGTATGATTCCCATGGTACAAAACCATGAGAATCATACTGGGACAAATATTTAATCTCATAAATTAGCTGCCTTGATTGATTAATCTCTTATTTGAATTTAAAAAATACCACAATGAAACAACACCACAGGCTGTGCAATCACTCTGTTAGGGGAATCTGGCACATTTATATATTATAATCATAGCCATGGTTGGCTTTTCTCAGGTAGCCAAAACTTAAACGAACTCTTTCATTTCCTCGTGTATCTGCTCTACGGATGTCCCTGAATGCCTCCTCTCTCACATCCACGCCTGACATTCAGACACTGATTACCGAGCGCTCAGCCTCTTTCTGAGTTTTCAACCTCATTCGACTCAGAACAAGGTTAAAGTTACACAAGCAGCAAAAAGCACCATAATATGCTATAGACATGGCAATAAAATCAAAATACAGTATTAAAACAGAAGCCAATGACAGGGCAATGATGCTGTTACATTTTGTCCCCCTCAGCAGCTCCTTGTCAGAAAACACAGTAGAGGCGCATTCATCAGTGGCTTGCTGCCCTCTGCTGGTAATTTGGAGATACTGCACAAAAGCCGAACCTTTAATTTTTTTCTTGGCTTTTATGCTCGGCATAACATGACCGTTTTGTTAGATGGCACTGCAAAAATGTGGCCACATGCTCTTGTGACTTCAGAGTAACATATGACAGCTAAGATAATCAGTTTTTTTAATGCAAGACACAGACATGCACATATTTCAAAGATCCATATTCATACTGGACCCACAATATGTCTGTCCATCATCTTTGGCTTATCCTGGTCAGGGTAGTGGGGGCAGCAGCCTAAGCAGAGAAGCCCAGAGCCCAGACTTCTCTGTCCCCTGGCACCTCCTCCAGCTCCTCTGGAGGGACTGGAGACCGAGAGACATAGTCCCTCCAGTGTGTCCTGGGTCTGCCCCAGGGCCTCCTCCCAGTTGGAGCAAGTTTTGACCATTTCCCTTGGGAGAACCTACCAGGGGTGAATTGCCCTTGACAACAGGCACGCAAACCCCTCCACCACCATAAGGTGACGATTCAAGGAGGGGACCCACAGTATGTATTTTAAGATTTAGTTTTTGTGTTAACTCCACATATTCAGGCCGTTTCCAGTGTCTCTTGGTTTAACTGCAAATGAGTGACTTCTGAACACATGTCTCAGTGCGTGTAGCCACATCCCTTTTTTTGTCATTGTCATGGTCATGGATAACATCATGAAGACCCCTGGTGAGACACAGGATGGTTGTGGTGGTTGGCAATGACTTTGTATGTGTGCCCTAACAAAAACACAGACATCAACATGGTTTGTTTTAGGCCACATTTAATGAAAATCACCTGTGTGTTGGGATAGTTTAGCATTATTTTCAGATGTCTTTTGTAATGGAAAAAGAAATGATGACCTACGGTATACACCATTTTTAAATGCAGTTTTAAAAATGTATTTTTCTTCTTCCGGCTTTCAGAGAGAAAGGATGCTTTTATCTTCTCTCCCTCCCCACCGATCCTCGTTTGCTGTGTCCTGTCTGTGTCTGCTTTGTCTCTCGCTGCATCTCGGACCAAACTTAAAAAGACTCATGGAATTGGAATTGATCAGCTGGGCCTTAAAGAAAATATTGAAGACATCTACCTATTTGGATCAATGATCACAGGATTTCTGGTGATTGGCTTGGGCGTTTTCCTGGTGTATTGACTAATAAAGAAGATGGACTAGGTTGTTCAAAATGCAGACCCGGCGATGCTTTGTCTCCACATTGAGCAGTTGGGGGGAACTCTGGCGGTGCAGAATGGGAGGATTTTTGAGTTAAATCGAAGAGTGGTTAACATCTCAGAATCGCTGGAAGCTCTCCAAGGATCGATTTTAAGGTCTGCAAATTAACAAACTCACAGTATTGGATTGAGAGGTCTAAAAGTCTTATTCTGCCTCTGAAAGTGAGACTGTGTTATCTTGTTCACGTTTCAGATCCCTGAGGAATGACCTTGCAAACGAAAACCTCCAGCGAAGAGATGGAGGGAGAAAACAAAGTTTCAGCTTCTTCCCTCCCCCACTTACACCAACACTGATGGAAGGTCGATTTGAACTTTCTGTGGACATGTGTTGCCATGGTAACTATCATGGAATTTAACACCTGGACTAAATGCTCTGAGAGAGGATTATTGACATTCCTATCAGAACTGATAAGACATAATGCATCCAGCAGTTACGACTACACACTTAGACACACATCCAAAGTCTCTCTGATACTTATTGCTGTTAATGAATGTTTGTGTAGCAACTTGTCTGCTAATTATGCATATATGCATTTCTACGTGACCAGAATTTTGCTTCCTATGGAGCCTAATTCTGGAAATTGTGCTTTTTTTACTCTGTTTCCTATTGTATCCTCCCCCAACTGCAAGGTGCAAACTCAGTTCGCTGCTGCTTGTGAGTTTTCCCCTTTTTGTGGGATCAATAAAGTAAAAGTAAAGTATCAAGTAAGTATCAATGCTGTGAAAAAGTATTTGTTCGCCTCACGAATTAACAATAATTAACCACCCTTGTTTGGAAAGCTGAGTTCATTTTTCACGAGCCACACTCAAGTCTAATTACTGCCAGTCCAGATGAATTACAAACGCATATTCCAGTGAAACTGGCATGTGTGTAAAACATAAATAAAAACAGAATACAATGATTTGCAAATCCATTTTAACTTATATTTAATTGGAAATACCAGAACGACAAGATACGTCTTTTTTAAACTGTACTGTACTTTATTGTTTTTTGCAAATACTCACTCTGCAACATGTTCCAGAAGAGCTGGGACGGGGGGGCTGAGAAAGTTGAGGTGAGTGTCATGACTGAGTATAAAGCCTGAAAGATTTAATGGTTCACAAGCAAGAATGGGGTGAGGTTCATCACCACTTTGTAAACAACTGTGTGAGCAAAAAGTCCAACAGTTTGAAAAAAAAAACATTTCTCAAGGGATGTATAGATTTTATCATCTACAGTCCATAAAATCATCAAAAGATTCAGAGAAGAGATGTATAAAGTATAAGCAACAAGACTAAAAACCAACATTGAATGTTTGTGATCTTCGACCCCTCAGGCGGTACTAGATTGCCCCCCCCCACCGAATTCCACCTACAAGGCTTCAACAATTAGTGTCCTCAGTTCCTAAACACATGCTGAGTGTTGTTAAAAGGAAAGATGATGGAACACAGTGGTAAACATCACCCTGTCCCAGCTCTATTGGAACATGTTGCAGGCATAATATTCAAAATGAGTGAATATTTAAAGCTTATCAGTCTGAAGATTAAAAATCTTGTCTTTGTAGTTTATTCAATTCAGTATAGGTTGAAAAGGATTTGCATATTATTGTATTCTGTCTTTATTCACGTTTTACACAATGTCCCAACTTCACTGGAACTGGGGTTTGAAAGAAATCATTTAAACAGTACCTGTCTGACAAAATAAGGTTGGATAAAAGATCTCAAAAAGCCACAATCTAAAGAAATTCAAGAACAGATGTGAAACAAAGTCAGTGATCTACTGCATCAGTATGTAAAGGGTCATAAAAATATTTCTCATGCTTTGGGTGAGAGCCATTATCCACAAATGGAGAAAACTCGGAACAGCAAAAAACTGCAAAAATGGATTGTCAGCTAACCAAAAAGAACACAAAGGGTGTTCTCACGTTTAACTAAAAACATCTTGATGATCCACAAGACTTTTGAAAAATGTTCTGTGGACTGACGAGACAAAATTCTGGTGTAAAACTAACACAATGTTTCATAAAAAGTACATCATACTAACAGCCAAATATGACAGTGGGATGTGATGGTCTGGGGCTGCTTTGCTGCTTCAGGACCTGGGTGATTTGACATAACTGATGGGACCACGAATTCTGCTCTCAACCAGAAAATCATGGAGGATGTTTGGGCATCAGTCCATGGTCTCAACCTCAAGAATCCTCAGGCTATGCAGCGGGAAAATAAGTTGAAGGTTTTGGCCTGGTCAAAGTCTGGACGTAAATTGAATTAAGACGCTGTGACATGACCTTAAAACTTCCAATGTGGATGAATTAAGACAATTCTGTAAAGAAGACTGGTACTAAATTCCTCCTCGGTGACGTGAAAGACTCACTGACAGTCATCACAAATGCCTGATTGCAGTTGTTTCCCCCAAGGGTGACACAACCAGATGTTAGGGTCGCATAGTGTCGCCTAGTCGAGTCGTGACCGCCGCACATTGCCGAGACTTGAGTCCTGGCAATTCAACAAGTTGAATTGGCACGATTTCTGTCGGGACGTCGATAAGACTGAAAAATCTGGGTCGATTTCCAGTTGAGTTGAGCTGAGATGAGTCGCGTTTCTCTGTGTGCTTTAGGAGCCGAATCCTAGCTCCTGAATAATAATAATAATAATGACAATGGGTTGGACATTCAAAGACATTTTGCATTGACTCCATTATTCAGTCACTACATATTCACACATTGGTGGTGATAAGCTACATCTGTAGCCACAGCTACCCTGGGGCAGACTGACGGAAACATGGCTGCCAATCTGCACCAATAAGAAGTTGGCCAAGAGAATTGATGTCTTCAACAGCAGGAATCTGGGGACTATCCAGAACATCAGATGGCACCATCACATCACCAATACCGACCTCCGAGAATGGACCCACCAGCCTCCTGAATCTCAGCTCACCACCCACGTCTCATCCAATGGCTGGGCCATGTCCTCCGACTCCCTCCACAACACCCCACACTTGTCATCCGTTCAGTCAACCTGACAGCAGCCTGCTGGAAAAAGACCATGTGACAAACCCCCAACATCATCGCGGAGGACCCACAACATCTGGGGATTAACATGGAAGGTTGGCCTTGGGCGCCCCACCCCTAGCTATTTTATTGGGGTCAAAGGTCAAGGTCACTAGGTCGAGAAAGGTTGAAATACATTTTTGCCTGTAGTGACTGTATTATTGAAGCTAGAGTCACCAAACTTGGTAGATCTGTTGGCCTTGGGTGCCCCGCCCCTGGCTACGTTATTGAGATCAAAAGATCAAAGGTCAAGGTCACCAGGTCAAGAAAGGTTCAAATACATTTTTGTTTCTAGTGATTGTATTATTGGAGCTAGGGTCACCAAACTTGGTAGATGGGTTGGACTTGGGTGTCCCACCCCTGTCTATGTTGTTAAGGTCAAAGGTCAAGGTCACTTGGTTAAGAAAGATTAAAACATATTTTCATCTATAGTGCCTGTATTATTGGGGCTTGGACCCCCCTCCCCCCCCCCGCCATTGACCATAATTTTACTTGGCTTCTTTTGTCTTTTTTGTTCTATTAAATTATATGTTGTCCTGTTGAAGGTAAATAAATACATGAATCATCATTAATTACCTTAACAGTTGACAGTGTTGCTCATTGCTGATATGTTCTTTAAAATGTTTTCACAGGTCAAAAGCTCCATAAATTAACATATGTAATGTCTTGAGGGCTGCAGGAGGCGTGGGTCAGCACCTCTGACAAGTGCATTCTAGTTTGTAAAATTCATGCAAAAAGAGTTAAATATGAGTTTGTCCTCTATATTCTAGCCTTCAGTTTGAAATACACTACAGGTTACTTGACTTAAACTATGTAGCAGTTAGTACCCTGCTCCATGGTGCAAATGTCTCTGTTAAGGCTTATACAGTACAGCGTGTTAACACAGCTTCATTATAACCTAATGTTGATCACAGAACTCAAAATCATTAGAGCCTGTGGGATTATTGTTTTTTCAGATTCTTTCTTAATTGCTATTTAGAAGAGAGCATTTGAAAGCATGCTAATTTCAATTACACAGACAAAATTATTATTATTATTTATTTTCAAACAGTTTCCACGTCTACCTCTTTCAACGCCAGGGCCAGCAAAGCATGCCGTGCAGATTCAAAATGAGTGAATATTTGCAAAAGAAAAACAAAACAAAGTTTATCAACTCAAACATTAAATATCTTGTCTTTGTATTGTATTCAATTGAATGTACACTGAATAGGACTTACAAATCATTGTACACTGTTTTTAATTTGTTTTTCACAGTGTGTCAACTTCACTGGAATTGTGCTTTGTACATTGTAGTCATCTGAGATTGGTTCTGAATCATACTCACAGGAACCCAATCCATTACTGCTACAAAGCTTCACCACCGACCCACACAAGATTTGTAACTAGTTTTTTTTTTTAATTGGCTCTGAGCTCTATGCATATCCTACGCATTGACATATCCCTGCACACACATACTCACTCCAGTTACCAAATGTTTTTTCCTGTTACCGAATATTTTTTCCTGATACTAAAATGTTTTCTCTGAATTTTGGCATTCATATTTGTTTCATCAGTGTATAATGGTTTAATAAAATACATGTTAATGCTCTGGATGAAGTTGAGTTTAACTCGTGTCCAAGTATTGTAATTTTTTTAGTCAGAAATATTAGTTATTTGAAAATGTAACCAAGAATTTCTTATAAATAAGCACAAAGGGACAACAATTGTGTTTGATATTATTTTAATCATTGTTTTAAAATAGCATTTGAGAAAAATGAAAAAATGCCATAATCATCACCTTTAAATTGTTAGAATAAATTAAATGGAATAGCCTGAGATGGACCAGTGCTTGTTTTGAATAGTTAAATGTGTTTGTTGCTGGATTTTGTGTTTAAGAAAATGAAGTTTAATTTGGCAGTCATTGGGTGGAAGGACCCAGCTACATTAGCCTATTGCTGCAAAGTAGCTCACATGCACTGCCTGGCCAATAAAAAGGTCACCACCTGGATTTAACTAAGCAAATAGGTACGAGCCTCCCATTGGATAGTTTCTGCATGGGTGATTATGTTTCAGCTGGCAACAAGTGATATAAGGATAGTGGTGAACCATCATCTTTGAAGAAAAAATGTGGTCGGAAAAAAATCTTGAATGATGATGAGCGGTAATCACTTAAATGTGTGGTGAAATCAAATTGTACAAAAAACAACAGTAGAACTTAGGACTATGTTTAATAATGAAAGTAAAAGCATTTCCACACACACAATGCAAAGGCAGCTCAAGCTGTGTAGACTTAAGAAAACCACTCGTCAGTGAGGCTAATCAGAAAAAAGGCTTCAGTTTGCTAGGGAGCATAATACAGTATTTTGTTGTTCTGCCTTTAGCTTTGATTACGGCACACGTCCAGAGTTACATTCATTTTTTGCCAAGATCTTGAATTGATGTTAGAGTCAGACACTGTACAAAGTCTTCAACTGCACATGAAAGGAAATGCTTTTACTTTCACTATTAAACATAGTCCTGAGTTCTACTATTGTTTTTTTACAATTTGATTTCACCACACATTTAAGTGATTACCGCTCA
>JAQQAE010012021.1:0-13344 GCA_029823295.1 Pseudamia nigra | reverse complement strand
GGGGGTGTGTGTGTGTGTGGGGCGGGGGGCTCCTGGTGGGTGAGGAGCCATTAAATGCTCTTCTATTGTCTTTGATGAACTCCTGCTGATTTTACAAAGACAAACAAATCTTCTCCCTTTAATTTAAAAAAAAGGAGAAGCAAACAGGTTATCAAATCCAAAACACACAGAGGGAAGAGGTGTCACATGAAACAGAGGAGTATAAAAACTGTTAAGGGCGAAGTGGTGAAAAGAAGAAAGAGCGAGATGAAAAGAAATGTATTTGTCAAAATCTCCTTTCATCTCACTCAGTGTCGCGGAAACATTCAACCCTGTCCTACGCTCTGTTTTCTTCTTCTTCACGGGGTGCCACTTTCTCCCTGGTCTCCTTTTTTCCTGTTTTCTCTCCTCTTTTTTGCCGTTCTTGCCCTCTCTCATGCCAAAAGCAGAGTGACAGCCATTTATTTCACATCAGACTCACTTTATGACCGCAGCCGCTTTGCATTCATGCTGGATGGTCTGCCTAAAAGGCTTTCTGACAAGGCCATGAATACACTTAGTGGCTTCTCACTCCTTGTTTCTCTCTGCTTGGCTGGACAGTGATGCTGATATTAAGTGAACTCTGATGCAAAGTCCCGCTCACCCTGCTCATACCACCGCTTGTCTGCTGCGCCGCACTGCAAACAAAGCAGAAAAGACGGCGTCGACCCACGTAGGCCTTTTTACTGGCAGCATCGGGGTCAGCCCTTGTAACATAAACCACTGGACATATCTCACATCTCGTTGACAAATACAGAAAAAAATCATTTACAGTGACGTGTAAAAGTATTTGCCCCCATTTCCTGGCGTCTCATTTTTTTGTCATATTCATCATTTAAATGGTTCAGATCGTAACAGTACCCCTGACCTTATTTGACAAAAATGACAACAACAATGAGCAGACTAAATACAAAATGCAGTTGTTTTTTTAAAGATTCATTTTTGCCTTTTTGGGGCTTTATTGGATAGTTGCAGTGGAGAGAGACAGGAGAGTGAGGAGAAGAACACGGCGAGTGACGTGCAGCAGGGGCCACGGGCTGGATTCAAACCCGGGCCACTGCAAACAGGCCTCGAGTCAAACATGGATGCGCACTGCCAGGCTCTGCCGACCGAGCTACCGAGGTGTCCCACAATATGCAGTTTTAAATGATTCCGCTAATTAGGGGGACACTGCCATCCAAACCTACCTGGTACTATGTGAAAGTATTTGCCCCCTAAACCTCATAATTGGTTGGAGATTGTAGGTTACAGGGCAGGCGCTGACTTGATGCAATATACATGGGTGTGTACAATAATGTTATGTTTGTCATGCTGTGCAATATATATAAAAATGTGCAATCATTTGTTGTCATGTTTTGTTTAATATGGTCTACTTTGGTGCAATGTGCATGTTTTAATTAGATTTTTCTATGTGAAGGAATTTGATAAATGTGTTTTTTTTCACCTTTTCTTTTCTAACATGGGACAACAGATGGAAATAAGCTGCTGGCTATACTCCCGCTGGTTACATTTACTTTCTTTGCACTGCACATTAACTTACACTGTCCTTTCTCAAACAAATAAATGGTTGTGCCTCCCTTGGCAGCAACAACTGAAATTAAGCATTTTTTGATAACTGGCAATGAGCCTTTCACATTGCTGTGGAAGAATTTTGACCCACTCTTCTTTGCAGAAATGTCTTAATTCTAATCTACCATGGAAAGGTTTTGAGCATGAATGACCTCTTTAAGGTCATTGCCACAGTAGCTCAATCAGAAATAAGTCCAGACCTTGTCCAAGCCGGTCTAAAACTTTTATTTAGTTTTTTGGCTATTCACAGGTAGACTTACTGGTGTGTTTCGATCATTGTGCTTCTGCAGAAACCAAGTGCACTTGAACTTGAGGTCATGAATTGATGGCCAGACATTCTCCTCTGAGCAGAATTGAATTCATGGTTCTATTAATTACAGCAAGTCTTCCAGGTCCTGGAGCAGCAAAGCAGCCCTAGACCATCACATACCACCACCATGTTTGACTGTAGGTGTGATGTTCTTTTTATCAGATGCTGCGTTAGTTGTACACTGATGTAACAGGATACACACATGACGTTGTCAGTCCACAAAATATTCTTGGGGATCATCAAGGTGTTTTCTTTTGACAAATATAAGTTATCTTTGTTAACTGAGGCCTCACTTACCTCAGTTAACACTGACCTTAACTAAGGTAAGTGAGGCCCACAGTTCTTTAGATGTTATTCTGGATTCTGTTGTGACCTGGATGAGTCATCAAAGTACTGGTAGACTGGCCGTTCCTGGGGAAGGATCAGCGCTGCTCAAAGTTTTGTTTTTGGCTCTCACTACGGTTCACAGGAGTCCCAAAACCATAGAAATAGCTTTGTAACCCTTTCCAGACTGATAGGTGTCAGTGACTTTGTTTCTCATCTGAGTTTGAATTTCTTTGGATGTGTTGCTTTTCATCTTTTACTCTACTTCACTTTGTTCTGTTAAAGTGATTTCTTGCAGTAATCAGACAAAAACACTACCAGTCAAGTTTGGGGCCACCTCAGATTTTTCAATATCTACGGCAAGAAATTCAACGGAGCTATTTAAGTGTTGTAAACTCAATGCATTGCCAAGCACATACATTGACTCATTATTGCTTAGGATGCCCAGAATTTATTCAACAGTGATAAAAAGGTATTTTGATGAAGCCTAGGTAAATAAAGTTCACGTTTATCTTGACAAAAGCTTTTGTTCTCATTGCAAAATTCATAAAATTAATAACTCTTATAAGTATTTATATAAATATTGTTTTTTCTTTGCATAAAAAGTGGCCAATTTGACATATATACTGTATTAAAAATCTGGGGTGGCCCCAAACTTTTGACTGGTAGTGTACAGTAAGTGTGGCTAGTGGAATTGGCATCATTTAAAAATTGCAATTCGCATTTTCTCAGGTTATCTCTGTCAATTACAATTTGTTTGATGATCTGAAACATTTGTGACAAATACATAAAAAACTAAATCAGGAAGGGGACAAATACTTTTTCACAGCACTGTATGTTGCATTTAAAATTCTGAATCAGATGAAAAAAAATAAATCACGCTAATTTTTTTCTTTAACCTTTTGTGTCTCTGCATGCTTGTCGCCTTTGTCTTTGCATTGTGTGATGGAAAAATGCTTTGTCATGCCTGTGTAGTGGAGGAATGTGCTGTCATGCATTTCTCTCTGAGACCTGGCTGTGAGAGGAGAAACATCGTCTCCGCTTCTCCAGAGAAAAACCTGCTCAAAAATGCAAAACACTGCATTCAGACACAACAGTCCAGTAATTTGATGGCGCACAGAAACTGCCGTGAGACCCACTCGCGTTTTGGCGCAGGGTTGTGACGCACAGACCGGGTATAAGTCTCCAGAGAGAAATGCAGGGGGGAGCCCTCATTCCATCTGCCATGATACATGTATCATTGCGTATGCTGTAATAAACCTCACAAAGACCAGCGGACCGTGCAGTTGATTTATTACTTCTCCACCTGAAGAATTTCCAACACAATTGTTTGTATCTTTTTTGTCTTTTTGTTTCTTACATCATTTTCATCTTTTTGCACCATTTACATGTTTTTGTCATTTTGCTTCCATTATGTCACTTTCTGTCTTTTTGCATCTTTTACAACTGTTGTGACTTTTTGAGGCTTAAATATTACTTTTGTGTATTTACAACATTTTCATATTTTTTGTGTCTTCTATGATTGTCACCACTTTTTGTATCTTTTATGTCTTATTCATCTTTTTGCATCCTTTATGCAGTTTTTATCTTTTGGGTCATTTTCATCTTTCGGAGTCTTTTACAACTATTACCACATTTTGCATCTTTTATGTCATTTTGGTCTCACTGCATCTTTCATATCTTTGTCTTTTTGCACTGTTTGTGTTTTAAAACATCTTAGCATTATCTTCATCTTTTTGCATTTTTTTATGTCTTTTGGTGCCATTCACTTTTTTTTTTTATCATTTTGATCTTTTTTGCATTATTACATTGCTTTTTGTCTTGTTGCGTGTTTACTAGTGATTTCAACCAACAAATAACCGTGTGATTTCTTCAACTTTCCCTCAGGACCAATAATCTTCCTTTCAACTTGACTAAAATGATCAGATATGTTTTCTGATAATCTTCAATAGCACCTAATATGAAAATTTTAGGCTGCATTTCCAAGCTCCCTTTGGCAGAAATTGAACCTTGTCTTATTTCAATATCACATTTTAGTTTACTGGGGAAACTCTTTGTTATAGGCCAATTTTAGTTGAAAAAGGTTGGTGACTGGGTTGGTAATAATATAATTCAGTCATGTGGATGGAAACATACTTTCACTGGGACCGTGGTAATCCTGAGTCATGCTTCATGTCACACAGAGCAACCAAATTGTCCTCACTTTAGTACGGTAGCATCTCCACTTACATTTTCTCTCTTCCCTCAACATTAAACTGCTCTTATTTTACTCAGCTTGTAATCTACTGCATCCAATATGTTTCATATCTCTCAATACTACAAGAGAGAATCCCTCCTCATAATTCAAACACTGGGTGAGCACATCAGGATCTCACCAGGATCTCACCTCAGGATGCTGGTGTTTGCTAAAAGCAGTTTTTTTTTTCTAAGGCAGCTACTGAAGATGAAATTACTCGTAAGATCTTTCTAAATGGGATAAGCTTTCTCAAGGTCCTGCCTGAGGTAATAATTACTAATCACCAGACTTCCCCTGGTAATACTTGTGTGATCCTGAGAGGGCATTAGTCTGGTATGAGCCTATTCTCCCATACGCTATATCCCTGATGCAGCGATTACCGTTGCCTCTCTGGACCAGGGTGGAGGTTATTTATGATACGTGGGAAGGCACAAGGGCTAAGGCATTTGAACTAAAGTGAACCATGGTTGAGAAAATGAGCAGTGTCAGCAAACAGAGGTGCTAGCACAGCAAGTGGGCAAACTCTGCTTTCTGCTCGCTCGTGCACACACTAACACACTCAATTTATCTGCACACAGATAGAAGTCTTGATGATGAACATTAAATTTTGCAGTAAAGTGACTGACTGGAGGCTTTTGTGAGGGAGAATTCAATTGTTGTAAAAGTTTGGCTGCTTTTAGAAGGGGAGAGAATTTCACATCCTGATCCCAGGCGTGTGAACTTTTCAGTAACGGAGCAGCTCCATCACCTCTTCCTCCTACCTGGTCATCTTTGTTGGTGTGTCGAAGGAGGTGGCGGAGAAAGTCCAGCCGTGAACACTTCCTGACGAGGATAAGGTCTGTGGTGCCATCAGCGAGGTGGGCAGAGGGCGACAGGCCTTTAGGACTGCGAGGACAAGCACAGCTCATACTCGCCGCGTTGATGGCAATGAACTTCCCCCGGATCACAGTCCAACCGCTGTCATCTGAAACAAAAAGTCAGGGGCCCTCATTTATCAAACAAGCATAGAAACCAGCACAGATTTGGGTGTAAAAACCATTGTACTCCAATATTCATGTGTGATTCATCAAGAGGTTGTATCTTGCCAATTTCAGCGTATAAAACATTCAGCCTTGATAAGTGTGCCGTCTGAAAACAAATATTATTTGTTTGTTACGCCCCTAATTATTCTGCATCTGCCCCTCGTTTTAAAACATGAAGATGCAGAATACGACCAAGAAAAGGAACTCCTCTGAGCATGAAACACAAACTGTCCAATAGAAAATGTCCACATGAACCAACTAAACTGAAAGTGACATCAAATAAAGTCAACAAACTGCAGTATGGAGGTAAATCACTGCTGTACCATGTTGGCAGCACCAAAACCTCCAGTTGAACTAATTTCTGCAAGTGTTATATAAATTTAAACCTATGATGCATGTAATTGTTGGATTAATTTTATATGGGTTAAAAATAATAGTGTGGACAGGGTGGTCAGCAGCACAGTGTCCAAACTAGAAGATGGGGGAAATAAATGAATAAAATCCTGGTGGTATTTTTGTGTCACCTATTTGATTGTAGAGTTTAGGTTAAAACGGGAATCAGCCAACAGTGATCAGGTTTCAGCTAAACCATTCTCAACCCAGACTCACAGAACCAGAGTATCGTGGGCTGCTGGAAAGTCATGCACAGTCACTGTAGTCAGAGTGTGTCCTCCATTGGGATGAACTGGATTTTATATTAGGAGTTTCTTCTAACATACTGGTTATGAAAGCTCTATACTGATATTCGATATTTTTGACACACTTGTTGCCTCCATGTCACCACAGTAGAACCACAATAAGCAGAAATAGATACTGAGGAAGACCCCAGTACCTATACCAGTGTAGGGACTGGGGTCATCTGTATAATGGGCCCCTGCATGACCGATGATGACAGGTCTGGAGAAAAGAGCATAAAAACAGACGGAGTAAAGAGAACATCATCAGAATGCACCAAAGCTGTTTGCATGCAAGCTTTATTCTGTGTGTCTGATCATCAAATTAGATAAAACATGGCTGAAACTCCTGATTGTCTGAGTTGTTTGACTTCTTCGTCCATCTCACTTACCTTCACTGGTAACAGGATTAAATCATGTAAGTCAATTTAAACAAAGTTAAAATTTAAAATACTTTTGCCTCACACCAAGAAGGTCCTGATCAAGAAGGACCTCAACACTGGCCAGCAGGGCCTTTTCATTTGGAGTTGCATCTTCTTGTGTGGTTTTTGTGTGGTCTTCTTGGTTTTCTCACACCATTCAAAAACTCATACGGAGGTTGATTGGTCATTCTAAATTACACAAAGGTATGATTTGTGAATATGAATATTTGTTTCTATATGTCAGCTCATTGATCATGTCTTCATCCTGAGTCAACTGTGACAGGTTCCGCCCACTACTCTGACCATCCAGAGGATTAAGGGGAAGAATGATTAAATAAGTTGTGGATATTTGACAGCTAACAGGCAAACCAACAAAAATCTGCAAAAGCATAACCTCTTTTCCAGTTGTTACAATAATGTGTAATGTCTTAGAGGAGCACTTGTTTCCTTATTTTAAGAGTGGGTTGAAACTTATTTAATCTGACTTTACTTGCAATAAGCATAACATGTTTACATTAAAATATTTCTTCCAAGTCTTCCAGTAGCAGGAGTTGTTTCATGAATTTCAGTGAACATAATTTTCATACCCAACTGGCAGATTTTCCTGCTAAGTACACAAAAATCTGGTTATATTTAATAGTATTTGGCATAGTGCACAATTACTGCTATATCTCACTAATGACTCCTCAGTTACTCACTTTTGAAGTATTTCCAGTTTTAGGGTTTGTCTCAGGGGAGCTGTACAGTATGTTTGGCTGTCAAAACTGGAACTTAAACAAAGCACTTTAAATGATGCACATTTAAGTTAAAATCCCTTTAATATATTTGTTGTTGGTTCCAAGCTGGCATCATTCATCAAATATAATTTAATAAGATATGTTTGGACAGAAAAATGTTGAGTTTATGACAAAATAAAGTCCTGCTGAATTGCAACCTGAAATTGTTAAGCTTTATACTCCATTTCTATGTGAGCAGGTTCTCACCTGCTATTTCTAAAATATGCCAAGTGACTAACTGTGCTTTTGGTTTACTACAGTCACCTTTTTTTCAGTGTAATCTTGCTCTGCCATTTGCTGGCACTTTTATGTGAACAGACCTTGAGCTGCAGCGAGCATACTGTCATTTGATTGCAATGCAGCGCTCAGAGTTTGCAAACACGCCACATTTTAAGTTGTTTGGAGTATTCAGCCAGCCTTAAGCTCCTAATGTTTACAAGTTAGATAAGAGAACCTGATTTTTTTAGCTTCCAATTTTAAGATGCTCTGATGTCAGCCTAAAACCAATAATCTGTGTATCTCTAAAAGTGCACCAGGAATTTTAGAAGTTTGAAATGATACTGTGCATTATGCAGAGGCTTTATGAGTCCTGAGGTTAGGTTCCAAGCCTGTCACACAACAGCAGCGATGCTGATGAGAGTCCATTAAGATCCAGATGTCTTGGCAAGAATTCTCAGATCAGCTTTACCCCGATGATTGAGCCAAGATAGAAACTTTGAAGCTGAAAGTAATGTGCTTTACCCTTTCAGCACTGCTGCGTGTGTCTTATACTGAAAAAAAGCAATTAAGTTTGGCCAAGGAAAGATTCACAGTATCTAAAGAGGAAGCCATATAGATAAAAATCTGATAGGATTAACCTTAAGTTTGTTTTTCTTCATGATTAAATGCACATGCAGTTTGCAAATCTCAAACGGCAGACGTGATGGTTGCACTTCACAAACCACCACACTGTTCCTCAGAGATTAGTGACTGTTTACAAGCAATGGTGAATCAAAGACACCGAATCACCCTCGGGAGTGGCGGCGCCTGTCAGAAGGGTGATAGTCGTCGGAGTAAACTGCAAAAAGTGATCACAGACATCCAAATTAGCTTCTGACTGTTTTTGTCAAGCACCTCAGAGGGAAAATTATCTGATCTCAGAAAGCAAAACGATTCATTACCTTTCCCCCTCATTTTGCAAAACAAACTTACAGAGGTGATAACGTGAACCAATGATAACAAGTCCGTTGAGGCTATATAACAACAATATTCTAATTGTGAAGCAGTGATTAAAGCTGCATTTGAGAAAAAAATAATCAAAAAACAAATAACAACAACATATCCAACTGTGTGGACTGTAGGCTCTGCATTAGTGAAATGAGTATTTGCTTTTGGAGGAGAGGCCGGCTCATTTGCAGACAGAGTGTGTCCTGCCTCATTGATTTAGCAGTTGTTTGAGATTTCCCTTGCCAGGAAGGAAAGAAAAAAACTAATAAAAATCGCAAAACAAACGGTAGCACTGGCGTGAGGCAAACCCCCTGTCAGAGCTGGCAGAGCCAAATTTATTCCTGATTAGTGGGAGTCTGTCACACATCACACACACACACAAACAGGTTATGCTTGCTTTCATATTTACACACCAAAATACAGAAGCACACACACTCTATAGGAGCCGGCAGCCCCGGATAGCCAGGCCAAGACAGAAAATCTTGAATTTAACATCCTTCCATGACACTAATTAGAGAGGAAAAAACAACATGCAGCTCATCTGCTGCACACTCACTCACAGACAGGAGTTTATGTTTCATCTCTGCGTAGAGGTTTGTGCTGCTGGGTTGAGAGAGAGTCGAGATAACGAAGTGTGTGTTTTCACCACAGTAGTGATTTAAGAAACCGGACGGGTGTAGAAACAAGAGGTGACGCCGTTAGATGTGACTGAATATGGTTGGATGGTTGCAAGCCACATCAGGGAATTTACATCAAGCTGACACATGGGTGGAAATTTGGAAATCAATGAGAAAAAAAAGGCTCTGATGTGGCACAACAGGTGGGGAAGTCATGTAGTGTCACTAACATCATTTGAGGTTTTCTCATCAATAACTCATTAAACATCTCATCAAAAAATATGGCCTTGGCACGAGAAAAACAACCCAAACAGAGCATGGAGATAAAGAAACATGAGGATGATGGTGCTCATATTTACACTCCTCCCACTCAGGTCTATGTGCATGGAGGATTTCAAGGAGAAAGTAAAGCTATGCAGGACTGTCTTATCTGCTTTTGTTTTCTGTCTTCCCTCTAAAATATAGTCTTTAGATGATAGTTTTCACAGAGCTCCAGAGTCTGAGAATTGTTTACGAATAGACAAACAAGCAGATAATGAGGCACAGAGAAGAGGAATGTGCTTCTTAGTAGTATTTATTTGACACAGTATGTTAAATAAGAAAACCTAAACTTGTACCTTTATCAGACTTTTCCGTCTCCTCTGACACATCGCAGATCTTTGATGAGGGCTTGTACTGACAGACACGGCATCTGAAACATCAGCAAAACAGCTCTTTCAGAGTTGTATTCAGTGTTTTCACAAGCTTAAATTAGTGCTTTATTTTAAAAACTGAAGCTACATATTCTTAAATATAACCAAAATTTCTTATATTTATTTTTCTTAGCTGCTGAAAGACAATAATAACTGTCACAATTACAAAAAATGTCAAAATTGAAGCAACTTGCACAAGGAAAGCATTAACATAGACCTAACTGTTAACTTGTTGCTCCTCTGCCAGATATTGGTTAAATCCAATTCTTTTTGTGCTGGAGTGTGTTTTTGACACGACAATGGATATATTTTCTTTCTGAAAGTGAGATTAGAGGGTTTTTTTTTTATTTTTGAAAGATTTTTTTATGGGCATTTTTGCCTTTATTGGCTACACACTGTGAAGATGGACGGGGAGTGGGGGGGTACGGGAAGAGAGACTGGGGAGCGGTGTGCAGTGAAAGGTTGCAGGTCGGATTTCAACATGCGCCACTGCGATTAGGCCTAGGCCACGTGGGTGCCACTGTCAGGTGAGCCACCCAGGTGCACCTATGTTTCAAAAAATAACTTTTCCCTCCTTCATAATCAGTCTTTGCCATAAGGAGTCAGTTACTTTTTCTGGGAAAACAAGTTATCCTCAAATATGACATTTTACAGATTAAAGATTTTCAAAGTGTTTCTGTCCCAATTCGAATACAAACATATGCACCAAGTGAGGTTTTTGGAAACAGTGAAGGAATTTTAAGTCACTAATGCTGTATAAATAAAACAATATTGTAATACTTTATATAATATAAATCAGACTGCTTTCCTGAACTGTTCTTATCCTTCTTAAGCTCTGGCAGGTGTACGACTACTAATGGCTCAAATCACATCGTGATAATATAATTAAATAAATGTAAAATAAACAGATTGCTGAAAATCTGCTCAGCTAGACCTACGCAGCTGCTTTATTTACCCCGAGCGACACTGCAGCTCGTCTCTGGGTGTCCCCATGCTGTCCTCTGCGGGGACGAAAGACACAGTGCCTTCATAGTAGTTGTGACTCAGAAATGTTTTTACTCCTGCAAAAAGAACAAAATGCAGTGAGTTCCAGAGAAGGCAGGCCAAAATATTTCATCTGTTGCTGTTATTTTTTGTTTCCTATTTGCACTAAGATGTCTATAGCCAACTGTGTTATTAACACCAAGGAGATGTACTGTACATGACCAATTACCAAATTTAGTGCATTTAGGCCAAAAATCACTCTAATTTAAAAAAAAAACGATAATACTGTATTGTGCTAAGTTCTGATTGATCCAAAACCTTAATTTTTTATCTGGGTTTATCGACCCCAGGTGAGGCACAAGTGCTACCCACTGCACCACCGTGTCGCCTACTATGTAATTCATTAAGGAAAATTAAATATATATGTGACTAAAAGATAGACAAAAAATAGTTTCTATACTCATAATCATGTTGGTTAGTCCCATTTGTTAGCAGGATTACGCAAATCTACTTGATGGATTTTGATGGAATTTTCACCCAAGGTACCGGTAAGTCCTTGGGCCACTGATGAACTCATTACATTTTGGAGATGATTTAGGTCAGGATGTGGATTCTGGAAAAATATTTACTTTCTTTAACATTGTGAGGTAGGGCTGTTCATCAAAATCCATCCAGAAGTTTTTGTGCAATCCTGTTAACAAACGGACAAATGGACAAACAGACAAACCAAGATCTAAAATAAAAAAGCAATTTGGTTTAATTATGCAAGTCCAATGGTATGGTGGCCATTTTGAATTTTTGTGGTAATTTTTGCCGTTTTTCTGCTGTCACATCTGAACGAACCCATCCGAGGGGTTTTGTTCAATCATTTGGCACAGTCAAACTAGATAATATGACGACCAACGACATTCAAACCATGAGGGTTCATTAAACTATATGTTGAGGCGGTGGCCATGGATTTTAGAACCTTGTCATAAAGAACCTGTTTTAACTCAACAGCTCTTCATCCAATCTGGACCAAACTTTAGATGTAGGATAAAGGTCCCGCCCTGAACACAACCACATGATAATAATGTATCTCAGTTATTGCGCCACCTATAAATAAGTAAAATGCTGTATCTCCGCTCCAGATGGTCTCAAATTTCACATGTAGGATAAAAGTCCATGTCTGAACACATGTGTACAACATTTAACATAAATAACAGCACCACCTGCTGGGAACAAGAATGAGGTGGAGGTTGGATGAGGTTGGATCCAATTGACGTGAAATTTGTGGGGTGCATTCCACAGGTGACGTCCAGGGGTCAACGGCGGCGAGACCCCTTGGCTGCTGCCCAGACATGACCATGTGGGGGTGTGAGGGCCCGTTCAACAATGCTTGTAATTTTAATTATTTTGTGGATTTTTTTTGTTCAATTTCTTTATTACATTGTATATTTTCATGAATGTCCTACTTATTTTTACTTCTACTCATTGTTTAGTTTTTATTGCTTATATTGTTCATTTTTGTTAAGTTGCTTGATTATTTTTGCTCATTTTATTGCAGACAAATCAATATGATCACATAATATTTAAGCTGGTCAAAAAATTACAGTAGCCTTGGTGGTGGTATACGCTCTCTGAGTGCCCTCTATCTGTAGGAATGAAATCCTGTGTCTTATGAGTGATCCATTTACCTACAGCACCAACTGGATTGAATTTGCTTTATAAATCCCATGTAGTGACACTTAAATTATTATCAAGGATAAACAAATGGATGATGATTAAACTTAAGACTGTTCTATCTCTCACAGACCACTCTCTACACAGTGTTTTTAATGAACTCAGAAGCTCTTTTAGTGGGCGAATGGTTTTGTCCCAATGTTCAACTGAACGTTTTAGAAACTCTGTTATCCCTGCTGTGGTGCACTTTTACAATAAGCACTTTGTATGAATTATTTCTGCTGAGGGTAATTATTGTTGTACTTTTTAAATTGCATGGTGGCACCATTGTTACTGAGGTCGAGAGCAGAGTCCAGTATGTGAGTGTTTTCTGTTGTCTGTATTGTATGTACGGTACATGTCTATGGTAACCCAATTTCCTACATGGGGATTAATAAAGCTCAATTAATCAATGTATATCTGTATTGCTTGTATGTGCTATTAAATACTTCTGTGAGTAACAAAATGAAGTATGAAAATTAGATTTTTTTTCCAGGGACCTATGTGACCCTGCCACACATGCTCTGATTTCACTGTAAGTTGTCATACACTTTTCATCAGAAAACACATAGAGCAGGGGTGCTCATTACGTCGATCACGATCGACCGGTCGATCTCGAAGGTAGTGTTGGTAGATCGCATGACATTTAAAAAAAATAGATGTAAGCCTATCCTGTAACTTGATTGATTTCCAGGGCAGCCAGTCAAATGACATCAGACTTTTTCTGACACTTAGGTCACTGCGCATGCACGAACAGGATATGATAATGTCCTGCCCTTGCTGTAAACCCGGT
>JAQQAE010012020.1:0-13344 GCA_029823295.1 Pseudamia nigra | reverse complement strand
TGGCCAGGACTCCCTTGGAAAAGAGGTTTTTAATCTCAACGGGATCCTTCCTGGTTAAATAAAGGTTGAATAAAAAAAAAAATATATATATATTAGGTTTGGTTTCCCTGACAGGGAAGAAGGATCAACTCCCTATAACGATTCTACGTGACAGTGCTAACCAATCCCTAATATTGGACAATGTTTTGCCTTTTTCTGATGACTCTTTTTGTGACTCTGACCCACTTTTGTAGGGTGTTAAAATGAGTGTGCTTTAGGGCACCATTGCACAAAGTATTTTTGTGCTCACCACTTGTTTCAGGTCCTGTTAAAGTAGGGATATGGTCTCATTTACCTGTGCAGGGAGTTTCCCTGATACTTGGAAATGACTTAGCTGGACAGAAGGTTTTTCCCCACACCCGAAGTGACAGACAGTCCCATCGTTGATTCTTTTGTTTCTGGCCCTGCTGCTGTTGACCTGCCCTCTGTTTTCCCTGCTTGTGTTTTTACACGCGCTCAGACGCGTAAATTTAGTGATGTAAATTTGTCTGACTCTTTTATGTGTAATGAGGAAGTTCCTGAACCATCTCCAGAAGGTGTAGATAAATGTATTCCTGATAAGTTATTGCTGACTAACACAGATCTGTCTTTTGATGTCAATAGGACTGAGTTCATCCATGCACAGCAGTCTGACCCAACACTCGCCTCTTGTCTCTCTGCTGCCAGGTTAAGCCCTGATAGCACCAGTGCATATAGCATTAATGATGGTGTACTAGTCCGTTCCTGGAGGCCTCCCACATCTGCAAACCAGGACTGGGATTCAGTTCAACAAATCATTGTACCTCAGACCTTCTGTGCTCAAGTACTCCAAGTTGCACATGACAATTATGCTGGACATTTAGGAATTCGGAAAACTTATCAGCGCATTCGGCATTATTTTTTTTGGCCAGGTTTGAAGTCTGTCATCAAATACCGCCGGTCTTCTCACATATGTCAAGTTAGTGGTAAGCCAAACCAAGTTATTCCTCCTGCTCCATTGCAACCAATTCCAGTGATAGGGGAACCATTTGAACGTATCATCCTTGACTGTGTTGGACCACTTCCTAAAACAAGGTCAGTGCATCAGTATCTTCTGACATTGATGTGCAGTGCAACATGATATCCAGAGGCAGTCCTGCTGCGCACACTCAATGCCAAGGCCATAACTAAAGCTCTTGTGAATTTCTTTTCGAACTTTGGTCTTCCGAGGTTTATTCAAACGGATCAAGGCTCCAATTTCATGTCAAAGATCTTATGCACTGGACTGTATATGTTTAATGGATAGTGATGCAAGAACCTGAGCGATCATCCCCAGTCTCAAGGGGCTCTTGAACGTTTTCATCAAACATTGAAGTCTATGATCAGGACGTTTTGTCTCGAGACAGGGAAAGAGTGGGATGAGGGCTTGCCTCTCCTTCTCCTTGCACGAGAAAGTGTACAGGAGTCCACAGGTTTCAGCCCTGCAGAGTTGGTGTTTAGATACACCGTGCGTGGTCCCCTGCGGTTGCTCAGAGAAAGTTATCTGTCTGTCACTACTACTAGTGGCCAAAATTTGCTTGACTATGTGAGTTCGTTTAGGGAGCGACTCCACAAAGCATGTGAGACTGTGAAAAAAGTCTTTCTGTGTCCCAGGAAAAAATTAAAAGAAAGTATGACAGAAAATCTGCACAAAGGACCTTTCAGGTGGGTGACAGGGTGTTGGCACTTCTCCCTGTTCCTGGTCTGTCCCTTCGAGCAAGATTTTGTGGCCCCCATTTCGTGATAAAAAGATTGAGCGATACAGACTGTTATTGGCACCCCTGATCGTAGACGACAGTCTTGTGTGTGTGCCATGTTAACATGCTCAAGTCCTATTTTGCTCGTGCTGATAGTTCAGTTACTCCTCCATCCCTCACTCCATCCACTGCAACGGTGTCCACCCTCGCATTGGCACCTCACAGTCATGACTGTCCCAAGAATGATGGGTTACATTTTAGTCATGTTGATTCATATCCTCGTCTCCAAAATTCTGAGATTCTTAAAGGTCTGCGAGATTATTTTCTGGAAGGGGAAATGTTTGATTTTAAGGGGGAGGGTGTTACGGGCTTAGTCGTATTTTTTTCTGTGTTTTTGGTGGTAGTGGGTTTTTTTTGTCAGGGTGGATCATCTTTCCCACAGAGGATCTCTGAGAGTTGGCTGTCCTGCTGTGTATGTGTGATCTGCTGATTGGCCAATACTCAACACCTGGCATCCCCTGATTGGTCCCCACCAGCACCTGCAGCCTTGAAAAGCCCTGCTGTTCCTGTGTTCGGGTGGCAGCCTTTTGACAGCAGCAGCGATCAGCCGGCCGGTCCTCAAAGCAGGTTTTTTTTTTTTTTTTGGTGAAATGAGAAAATCAAACCCAAGTCCACATCTGCAGCTGTGTGTACATGGATTTACCTTGAGTTTTGATTGATTTTTATGTGCTTTCTATGTTGCCATTGATGTCAATGAAAACAATCTTAAAAAAATAAAACAAATGGTTTCGTTTGACACAGATTACACGTGGTGAAGACGATTTCACACTGTGCTGTTTTGTTCTGTCACATTTGTACCTTGGTGTGGTTGTAGATCTCTACACAAGTTTCAGTGTTGATGTTCTTGGAGCAGATGATCTCACAGTGCCTCTGCAGCGCCTCCAACTGGAAAAACTTGGCAGCAGATAGAAGCTAGAAAAAAAAGCAGTCATCTCAAAGGCATTACAAGAAAAATCAGTCATAAAAAAAATCATTGGTTTAGTACTGATCTGTAATGGAAGTTGGGATTAAGAATTGTTTTGTGCTATAATGCTACTTTTCAGGGTGGATTATATTTTGCAGTGTACATTACTGGCAGTTTTATAGTCAAAGCTGGACGTCTATTATGAACGTACCTCCATAATGTCGGTGTTCCTGATGTGCAGGGCTTCGGTTCCTCCGCAGTAAAGATACTGCATCACCAGCTAAAAGACACAAACACACATTGCATCAAGCAGGTCTGATACAAGAAGAATTCAATAATACTAATTCAATAAAACAAAACAGAGGTGTTTGTGGAAGTTCAATCAAAAAGGTTAATCACATTACCTGAAAAATGTGATATTTGACATTGCTGATTTCAATGCATGTGTTTTCACCACATGGTCTGTTTGCTAGAAGAGATTTGAACCTTGACAGAAAAAAACAACCAGAAAGAGACAGAAGGAGGCATAGAAAGAGAAATTACAACCTTGAGAGATTTAAAGGTCGGTTCACATTTTGGTGCATATGAGGAATTGGAATAAAGCTTAATCACACAAGGCATACAGCAGCACAGAGGCAGACTCCAATAAACCATGACTTCAGGGGTTAAATTTGAATTAGATGATGTTTCCTTTGGGGCTATATTGTCGGCAACGAATTAACATTGCATCAGAATGATTTGTCATTTCCCTTGAGTAATTTCTTGACACAATTGATTAGATATTGTTGATGTGAAATAGACATACTGCCCAAATCTGAAGGGCAGTAAAATGACTTTGTGGACGAGCAGTGAGGAATGTACTGTGCTGACACCTCTCCAAAGTAACATAAAAACTGTTCCACAAAAAAGAGCATTGCATTTCTCTGCGTTTTTACAGATACATTTGACAGATGTCATTTTGTGACATAAAATGTACAAATTTATTTTACCACTACTCCAAAAAAGTTCAGCAAGGTGGAAACATGCAAATAAAAAAATAGTACTACTAATATTTACTCTTTGACTTGTATTTGGTTACGCACAGAATGAAGACAACGTACATCCACTGGCCACTTTATTAGGTATGCCTGTTCAATTGCTTGGTAACACAAATAACTAATCAGCGAACACAGTGCATTTAAGCCTGTAGACAGTGAAGATGACTTGCTGAAGTTCACACTGAGCATCAGAATAGCAAAGAAAGGTGACTTAGAAAGAAAGAATTACTTTTTAGTGTGGTATGGTTGTTAGTGCCATACAAGCTGGTCTGAGTATTTCACAAACTGCTGATCTACTGCGGTTTTCACACACAACGGAGAATAGTCAGACTTTTTGGAGATGATAGAAAGCCTACAGTAACTCAAATAACCAAGGTATGCAGAATACCATCTATAAACGCACAACCTGTTGAACCTTGAAGCAGATGGGCTACAGCAGCAGAAGTCCATGTGCCACTCCTGTCAGATAGAACAGGAGACTGAGGCTACAGTTGGAACAGTCTCACCAAAATTGAACAATAGAACATTGGAAAATCTGGTCTGATGAGTTTCCATTTCTGCAGCAACATTCACATGGTATGGTCAGAATATGAACTAAACAACATGAAAGCATATATCCATTCTGCCTTGCATAAATAGTTGAGGCTGCTGGCGGTGTAATGGTGTAAAGGATATTTTCTTGGCAGGCTTAGTAGCAATGAACATGACGCCACATGTATTGTTGCTGACCATGTCCATCCCTTTCTGACCACAGTGTACCCATCTTCTAATGGCTATTTCCAGCAGGATAATGGACCATAAAGCTCACATCATCTCAACTAAATTCCTTTCACATGAAACATGTAAATGTCTACCTGTTGGAGGCTGTGAAGAGCAGGACTTTGTGTGCATAAAAAGGCTTCCCTTCCACCAAAAAGGTCACATCTGACATCTCTTTGTTGTTCAGGAAGTGAGGATCTGAAAGAGATAAGGCCAGAAAACCTTGGTATTTTCTGATTATAATTAAAAACACACAAAGGGGCTGCGCGCAACGTAGCAGTACACACATATCACCTAATCTCACATATCACCTAATCTCACATTTATTTTGCTGTTTCAATTCCTGTTGCTGAACACCAGATGGCACTCATTCTTAGCATTTCACATTCACCCAGGAAAATGACTAAAAATTACAGTGCTGTTCTAATGGAACTGCTTTTTTATACTATACAGATTAAATCATAATTATGACAGTGAAGTTTGAAAGACAGGCTCTCACCCAGACGGGACGACTGCTTCCTCTTAATCTCTGACAGTTTGGGGATGGGGTACGGGCCATAACACTGAGTGAAGATTGCAGACAGCTGCTGGCTGATCACCTCATTCTGATGAAAGTAAGAGAGAGACAGAGTAAAACAATGTAAGAGGACAAAGCATTTGGTGAACTGTGTCATTCCATGTAATGTAAGAACCTATGGAAGTACTGTAACATAACATGCTTATGTCTTATCTGATTCAGCTTCATTGCAGTCAAATAAATGTCTAAATCAAGGGTCTGCAACCTTTACCATCTACACAGCCATTTATGGGCCGAAAGAAAAATGAATATACAAATTAGTGTCTTAGAGTTGCAAGTAATACAATGCATGGTTTGCTGGGAACATGTTAACATCAATTTGGTTATAATTTCATTCATTTTTGTTCATTTCCTTAATTGTTTGACTAGTTTTTGTTCAGGTCATTGATTTTGTCCATTTTCAATCATGTTCATTTATTTAATTATTTTTATTAATTTTATTATTATTTTTATTTATCTGTACTCATTTTTTTGTTTATTCATCTATTTGACTATTTTGTTCACTTGACTATTTTTTTTTCCAATAGTTCATTAATTTTTAAATACATTTTCATTCAGTTGATTTGTTATTTTTGTAATTTGTGAGTTTTTTGTTTATTTGTCTGATTATTTTGCTGACGTTTGTCTTCATCAAGCACAAAGATTCTTTTTTCATGATTTTGTTCACATTTTTGCTTATTTTTGTTCATTTTCTTAGTTTTTAGTTTTCATTTTTGATCATTTAATTTACTCTTATTTTACCTTGTTCATTTTCTTGATGATATTGTTCATTATGTAGTTAATTTTTTTCTTTTTAGTTGATTTTGCGCTTATATTTTTCATTTTTAATTATTATAATGCATTACTTCCAGGAGCAACAGTGGCCTAAATAAAGATGATTTAATGTTCAGATGAATATTATATACTGGCCTAATTTGCAGAGTCAGCCCTGTATTCCCTGGTACCTATGTTCTCAGGTCCTCTAGTACCAGTCATAAGTTTGGACACATCTTTATTTCTATTATTCTCCACATTGTATGTTAATACTGAAGTCATCCTAACTGTGAAAAAGCATGAATGGAATTATATAGCAAACAAAAATGAGTTACACAACCCAGAGCATGTTTTATATATTAGATTGAATAGTAGTAGTAAACAGTATTTTTTTGCCATCATGTGGATTTGTACAGTAGTTGTAGTAGCACTAACAGGACTATACTGTGATCCAAAACAGGTCAATTTAGTTTCACTGTAGTAAAACAGATAAAGGTACAGACATGCTACTAACACCAAACTGTAGCTGAGATTTGGATTTGATGTGTCTTCAGTAGTTATGGAGCAAGATCCAGGAGAAATCATCATGATGGAAATATGGATTTTATGAATGACTACTGAACTAACAATGACATGAATGTGATTCCAGATGCAATGGATATGTTTTCGTTGTCGAGGAATCCAATAATGTACTGTAGGTAAAATAAATGTACTGTACCTTTATTATTGTTGGGTGTAAATCATATTGTAGGGGAAATGAGCTGTTTAGCAGAGTGAGTGCTTAGTAATTACATACAGTATGTGTTATTTCACAGATTGGATGTTTTCAGTATCAATGGACAATGTTGAAAATAATAAAAAAGAATAAAGACCAAACACTGAGAGAGGTGTGCCCAAGTATAGGGTTAGGGGCCAGGGTTAAAAAATAGCAATAGCGTTCAAATAACTCTGGAAAGAGACCACTGCAATGTTTTTTCTGAAATAATAATTTCTACAAGTATGACAGTCATTCCATTCCAGTGTCTGTTGAATTCCAACACAGGCACCTCATTCTACTTCATGAGTGACCACCTGATCCAAATCTTATTTCATCAGGATTATTCTACCAAATATTGATTTCTGAACTGTTCCTACATCAATTTTTAGTATTTAATTTTAGTAAAAAAAATAATACCAAAGTTGTTTTCTTCGCATTATTTGAGGTCTGAAAACATTTTGCAAGGGCCTCTTAATTTTTTCTATAGTTATATATGCACGCTGTGATTTGCCCCTATTCAATATAGATGATTGTAATGTGGAACACTGGGCGATTGTAGGGGTGTGAGAAAGAGTGAGACAAGATCTTCCTGCCTACACTTCCAACTTTCCAACTTTTTGATGCTTTTCAGTGTGTGTGCGTGTGTGTGTGTGGTGTTAAAGCAATGTGTGACGGGAGGGGCATTGCTATTCAGCTGCAGCAGTGGTGCACAGCAAACTCTGAAAGCAGTCAGGCTGTGCAATCTAACTGAACCACGACGCCAACAAACATCTATTAACAACTGCTGATTCCACAGGCAACAAATATGCATTCCTGCATTTTCCACCACATTCACTCACTCCACTCAACCGCAAATCTTGAGGCGTAAGTTGGTAAGACCCTTGCATTCTCTCTGAGCCAAGTCTGCAGACAATAGTTTAAGAAAAGACAAACAGCCCTTTCTTTGAAGTCTTCGGCCCTCATGGCGAGACAAACAGTGGTGGGGATCCCTGAGGGTCCTCATAGAGATGAGGGTCAGTGCCACCACCATATATCACCCAAGACAGAAACAAGAACTGACACTGCAGTAATCCACGTCAGGCTGAGATGCCTGAAGTGTGTAATGTAAGTGTATTTGAAAGGGACAAACTGCTGCTATGGGAGGACATATGGATGTGTGCCACTGACTAATCTATTCATCATGCCAGCAGGGTAGAAATAAATACATTCTGTAGCAAAGGAGACAGTAGAAACAGAGGTGTCAAACAGGACAATGATGTGCTGTTTTCGATTTAATGTAGTCCACCTAGGGGGTAATGAGATTAAGTACTGCTACAGAGAGGAGGTAGGGGGCATATCATAAATCATTATCATTTGAGATAATTGATATTGGGGCAGACCTCTGGGGCCTTATCAGTGTGGGTGAGACTAACTACCCAACTACCCAGTAATAATCACTAAAATGAAAAAGGATGAAAACATTATATCTCAGCACACAAAATGAACATGTCTGAAATTATATACATGTAGAACAGACAAAGAGAGTAGCAGTAATGAGCTGTGTACAGAATGGTGCCACTTAAATGCATTGGAATACAATGACATTGGTGATAATACACATAAAAATCAACTCATACAGTATCTAAAAACGAGGGCTGTCTACAATTTAGTGTTATTAATTAATTTCAATTAGTAACAACTACTGAAGCTTGTAGTAACTTATTTGTAAATGTGAAAATTACGCAATTAATGCAAATACAGAAGATTTATATTTAAATATAAATCGTAGTATTTATTAGCATCTTTAAACACAGATTGTCTCCTGTAGATGAGATTTTCAAAACCACCAAGGCCGTCACAACTGACTTATAAATATGTCTGAGCTGCACCGGTGGAACAATGACAAAAACCAAAGTTCAATTAGAGACCAAACATTTGTTTGTCCCACACTGTAAACATATTTATCTCTGCTCAAAAGTTGGACACATTATTTTGAGACTCTATGAGAACAGACTCACCCCAATGAACACTGACAGGACTGCAGTTTTTGACATTTGTGCATTTGACTCTCCGCCAGTGGATGTTGTTGGTTGGTGAAAATGGCTAAAGTCTTTCAAATCTTTCCCCTCTCAATTATGACATGAAAGCAGACATTTCAGACATCTCTACATTATGTACAAAGAAATCTTTTAATCTGAGTTGAACAGCCCACATGTCTGTCTCACTTTGCTTGAACTAAAGCTGCCATTCACTCTGTTCAGGACATACGGGGACTGTGATTTAACCTTGCCTTGGTCAGTTACTTTGTTTTGTCAGTTTGAATCCATAATAACAAATTAAAACACCACAGTCACCCCACAACTCAGGCTGTATAACCACTCTTTTAGTCTGGGAAATTTGGCAGGTTTAAGGATACTTCAGGACTTCAGTTCACTATGGGAAAGGGCTATATAGGTCCAAAAAGGCAAATATAATCAAAACATAGTGCGCACTTCAATAGTACAAGTACAAAGTATCAAACCAGCCTCATGTGCTTCAGTGTAGGTGTCTGTGATGCTCTATTCTCCTGATGCCCACAAACTGCTCCTGTCTCGTGAAGCACCAACCTCAGTGCCAGAGCCAGGAGCCTAGTGCTTAAGTGACAGGTGTGTTTGAGCCATAGGTTTCACTGTTTAATTCTGTCTACCACAGCTCCACTCACAATCTGCTATACATCTATGTCCATTTTTTGGATCAGAGTGAGCAGGAAGTGGTGCTAACGTTGTTACACCCAGATGCTCATTGTTTGTGCTTCTAAATGACTCCTCAAAAACCTCTAGGTGATGTTTAACACAATCTGTGGTCTCACAGCCATATCTGCATATTTGTATACTAATCACCCTGCTCTCACAACTCATGTAGAGGGTGGGGAATGGGAATTGAAAGGTAATTCTTCAGACAGCAGTAGGCTGAATGAACTGATTTTAGAGATGACAGACAGTATTGTACCTTGCTGGCTCTGAGGATCTGGAACATGAGCGGCAGACCGTGTGTAATGAGTTCCTCGGTATACTCCTCTTCCTCGATGCAGCTGAACTCTTTGAGCAGACCCTGGATGAGAGGCCGGCGGTGCTGAAGGAAACATGTGCGCAGAGATTCAAGCCAATTGTGCAAAGTCCATGGGACACCTAAGGAAAACACATGAGAAATATAAGCCATGCATCCAAAACCTGCACTGACACCACATGACAGCTGCTAGCTAAATGTATGTTTTAGAAGATGAAACTAACCAAGGCTTCGTATATCTATAGTGATGTCTACATGGCCGTGTTCTGCACTGTGATACATGGCTTCTTTCAGGGCTTTAAGCTTGGCCTTCCCAGTTCGTATCAGGTCGATCTGAGAGGAACTTCTCCCTTCCAGTTCTGAACCTTCTGCCAGAATTTCTTCCAAGGACAAAACATCCCCTTTTCCCGTCTCTGTATGGGACAACAGCTTACGGAAAACATTTCTAGAAGAACAAAGGCAAAAAATATTCAATGTAATAGTATTGCAACTTCAAAAATTTTTTGAACTTGAATTCTTGAATGCTTTTTGAACACAGTATATGAGTTGGTAAAACATTTCATGTATGGTAATACAGTTAATGAAGCCTGTGCCTGGTTCAGGCAGGTGTGGAAGTCAGTGCCTAATTTTCTGTCCAATCACAGTCATCCCTGCCTTACACACTCCTAATCACCTGTAGCTTTAAAAATTCTAGGCGTCCCCATTCATCTTGCCGTGCAGCTGCCATCGCTCACCCACAGATCCAAAAAATAATCTCCTCCACCTCCCCAACCTCCTCCTGAATTACGCTGAAGGAGTAACTATATACATGACTCCAAAGCATACTTCTTCTGTACTTTAGTTTCATGTAGTGCCGGGGGGATACTGAGGTCTCAGGGGCCATCTGCGTCCAGCTTGCACAAATTGTCCCAGAGCATCTCTTCAGCAGAGTCACCACCAAAATAAAATGCACATTACGTTGAGATGACAGCGTCCTGACTGAACTCAAAATACGAATGCTTTTACTTGAGTAATGTTTCTGATTACTCTACACAACACTATTTATATGACAGCCCACTCATGTTGATTTGGCAAAAACAACACAAAAAAAAACAAAAGGACAATTATACAGATGATGTATTTCACATGAAATAGCATTATCCATGAAAAAAAACTAAAATGTTTTATTATAGTCACAGAGACGGTCACTTCTCATCATAACATTAAGGTGAACAAAATGTGAGGGTTTCTTTTTCCTTCATTTCAGATGCACGCTGATTTTCTAGCCTCTACAATATGCAATCATAGCAAACCACACAAATCTGTTTTGGAAAACCAGAGCAAAAACACAGAGGCGTTTTAGTCACGCAATGATACACATGTAATATGGCACAAAGCGATTCAGTAGCTGAGGAGTCAATTTTATGGACATGCACCGCTGAATTTAGCTGGTGCATAAATAAGATTCATGCTGAATCCACAGTTTGCTTCTTCAGTTTATATAACCAGTTGGGAGTGCGTAGTGTTTATCGAACCCATGCTTGTGTGTTTTTTCCCACCTGTGACCGTGTGCAGCTGCCAGGCTGTAGGAGTTCATGTCCCCCTGCGGTGCGGTGGAGATGCCGTTACGGTACATGGTTCCCACCATGGGGTCGGCTCCTCGTTCCAACAGCAAACTCACCAGCTCAAAGTTACCTGTGCACAAGACCGTAGGCCTCAAATGATGATTAGGGGTAAATTATTAGTCAGGCATTTTAGAAAATTTTGAGCATCCGTCAGTTCATTTCCTGGTGAATTGGTAACCAATACATTTATGAAGGGTATAAAACATGAACAAAGTAATCAAGAAAATTTAACAAACTAATGAACAAAGTGAGCAAAATGTGACCAACAATTTATTCTACAAACTGGCATAACTTCTGTATCCATATGAAATTTACAACAAATCACATGAATCTACATATCACATTTTATGTGGTGTTCATAAAATTGCGTGTCAAGGCCCAAAACAAGCAGTAAAATAACAAATTAATCAAGGGAATGAACAGAAATTAACAAACGAATCAGAAAAATTAGCGATGAACCCAAAACTAAACAATCATTGTTTGCCATGTTTAGAGACCAAAAATTATATGCAGCATCAGTCAAACGTTTGGACACATGTTCTCCTTTATTAGATTTTCTGTATTTTCAAGACTGTACATTAATACTGAAGACATTCAAAACCTTCAGATGCTATCAGAGGTGTTGTAAGTTGGTGTTTATGAAGCTGGTAATTCTAATAAACTTATCCTGTGGTTATTCTTGGTCTTCCTTTCCTCGGACGATCCTCATAAAAGTTTGTTTCATCACAGCATTTGATGATTTTGGTGACTGCACTTTGGCAAATTGATGAAAGGATGGACTGTCTTTTCTCTTCACTTGGCTGTTCTTTGTCATTTATACAGTAGTTGTAGTAGCACTAGTAGGGCTATTGACTCTGTACCCACCCTTCCTCTGCACAAGACAACTGATGGCCGAAAGCACTCTTGACAAGGCACACCTATGATATGAAAACAGATCCAGGTGACTACTTCATGAATCTGAGAGAATACAAAGCAGTCATAAAAGCTAAATGTGGCTACTTTGGACAATCTAAAGTATAAAACTTTCTATGGTGTTTGACACTTCCAGTCACAGTTTGGATGTCATCAGTATTAATGTACAATGTTGTAAATAATAATCATCAAAAAGTCTGTCCAAAATTTGAATGGTTGTGTAAGATACAACTGCGAAGAAGGGGAGGAACACCCTTGAAATCTGTACATGTGCATAAAAAATTTGGAATACTTTACACACACACATCATAACAGAGCAACACCACCAACAGAGAGTAAGATGAGGATGAAGCCTCATCATTTGTTCTCTATGCATTAATTTGTTTTGATTTTTGCAGCCCCTAGGAAAAATACAGCTCTGAATCCATGGCTGTGCCAGTAATCACGCTGGCAGTGAAGAGTTATTATGTGCTGCTCATCGATAGCCAGCTGGTGTTGTCAGCAGGCTACATTACAGGTGGACAGGAGGAGGAGGATGGGAGTCGTGCTGCGTCTCCGTACCTGCAGCAGCCGCCAGCTGCAGCGGGGTCTCTGTGTAGTTTTCCATCCCATCCTGCAGGGACCCCTCCACGTTGGCTTTGGCATCCAGGAGCAGCTGCAAGGGTCAGGTGATGGGCATGATAGGAGAGAGACAGAGATGAGGGAGAAGATGAAAACACGGGTTTTGAAATTAATTTTGATTTTTGATGTTTTAGATACCACTTTCCTCATGTCTACTGTATGTTCATAAAAATTCATCATTTCAGGAATACATTAAGATTATACAAAGCGATAACTATGACAAAAAGTACTTTTGAAACTGCTCAATACTGCCCTTTAAGTTTTTATTCATTATATACAGTATGTAAGTAAACATTATTCATAAAGCGCTTTTCAGAGATAAAAATAACAAAGTGCTGTACATGAGAAGGGTGTAATACATAAGAATAATATCATTCATCCATCCATCCATCCATTTTCTACCCCTTAATCCTCGTGAGGGTCGGGGGGAATGCTGGAGCCTATCCCAGCAGACTTGATATCATAAAAATATTATTTAATTTCTTGGTTTTTTTTTTCAATTTTTATTTATTTATTCATTGTTCTCTTACACTGCCTGGCCAAAAAAAAAGGTCACCACCTGGATTTAACTAAGCAAATAGGTACGAGCCTCCCATTGGATAA
>JAQQAE010012019.1:0-13344 GCA_029823295.1 Pseudamia nigra | reverse complement strand
TCAACATGAGTGCACCTTAATGTCAAGTAAAATTCTTTGTATGTGTATGCATACTTGGCAATTAAAGAACATTCTGAGTCTGATTAATTGAAATTAATGCACAGTGACCCTGTGATTAATCAGATTAGAAATTTTAATCATTTGACAGCCCTACAAATTATATAAATATAAGTCAATCTGACATTTCACTATATGAAACGTTCAAATACAGTGTGTTGGTGATCAAGGTAAACAAAATGTTTGGATCTCAGACAAATAAATATAAGGTCTTTATAATTATTATTTATATTATAGCAAAATTTCTTTTCTTCCTTGAATTTATCTATAAAAGTGACCTGGTGAATAAAAAAAGCACTGTTTACTTGTGGAAGAGATGTCCACAGGGTAGTTTACGTGCTGTCAACATGGTATCCCAGCAGATGGCACAATCATCATCATTAGCAGCCAGCTCCTCTGCAGTAGCAACAGCAAATCTGCAGATAAGGAAAACAACCACACAGTAAATACAAGCAATATATTGAACATAACATCACATGAATATAGATTTTTTTTTAAATTAAAAGCCTAATATTATAAAATGAAATTATAACCAAATGTAAACTAACCTGGCCTCCATGCTATTGATGACACGCAAGTAGTTCTTGTGTCTCCGGACACGGCGCTGGACCTCATGGAAGAGATAGCGCAGCTGCATGAAGATAACCAAGCTTGCCATGGACAACCAAATGTTACCAAAAAGCTAAGGAAAGAAATATACATATGAAAGAAAAAAGATTAGAAAAGCTGAAAAGACGACATATTTGTAGAACACATATCAAGTTGTACGTATTATGCATGCTCATACGCTGTGCTTCTTACCAACATATGGATGTGGTGTATGAGGTCCAGAAACAGCATAGCCAGCTCCATAATGAAATCTGTGTAGTAGACATATGTTCCCTTACTTTCCCAAGTCCCCGGATGCTTTAGATCCCACAGATGAATAGAGTAACTGAGGAGAAAGTCACAAGACAGAAGTGATATTCAGTCAGGGACATAAAACCATGAAACACTGAGTGTATGTCATGTAAACACTACATACAGCACCATGATACGGGCAATACTATATCAGCAAGCAAAGGACATATTATAAATGAGACTTTATATGTCTAACAACAAAAACTGAAAATGAAGTGAAACTGAAGAGGAATAAATATGACCTTAGAAACCTTCTTTTTAAAAGGACAAACCCCTTTATTGTCTGGGCAAACTTCCTATGACTTGTCACTAGTAAACATGACTTACACAATGACTCATACAGTGGTACCGCACCTTACGAATGCTTCACCCTATGAAATAGTCGCTGTATGAAAAAAATTTTGGCCAAAAATGCATCCCGTTATCCGCATAAAACATCGCAGTACGAAAGACATGGATCAGGAAGTGAACTCTGGCACACCCAGGCCAGTTTTTAAGTAAATATTAAAAGACAAATGAAACATGAGCACTGCCCCAGATGTTAGCTACAATAACCCTTGACAATGTTTTAATGCATCAAGGAGAAACTCTTGGTTATAGCTCTGACTGCAGTCAATACAATCCTAATTCTACCTTAAAGCCAAACAAACATTCACAGCAGTGCTAACAGAAACCTGGAAAACAAATGGGCTTTATATACCTCCAACTTTGCAGAGACAATGTCATCCATTCTTACACAGTGTGTGCATATGCATGCAGGTGCAACAAGAGACAGACTTACCGCATGATGACATGACCAGTACGAACAGTCACCAGAAGACACTGACAACAAAATGACAAAGGTTATAGTGATAGTATAGTAAGAATAGTAGTCCTTTTTCATATAGACCGATGTTACATATAGCTTTATATTTGTAGCTTGTTACATACATTTATGTACAGTATTATACGAAAGAAGCATTTATGTCCTAGCCTCTGCCATCGTAAGCTAACTCCACTCCGGAACCGGCTATGTTGTTAGCCGTAGCCGTAGCCTGGGCAGCGTTGTGTCGGCGTGTCGGGCCGGGCAGCCCCATGTCGGCGTGTCGGGCGGGGCAGTGCCGTCTCGACACAGCGCTACCCGGGCCGTTATCCGCCTGTGTTAGCAGCCCAGACCGTGTCGACACTGCGCTGCCCGGGCTGTTAGCCACCTGTGTTAGCAGCCCGGACCTTGTCGACACAGCTAACAGCCGCTAGCAGCCTCTATCTGTGTTAAGAGCCGGCAGCTCCAGTCTCTGGAGTTGTTTACAGTTATGGATGTGTGCATTGTCTACGGAGACACTACCAAGTCATGAGTCAAGGTAAGAATACATTCTAAATCCTTTTTAGAACTAATTTGATTCATTCCGTTTCAGATAATTAACATAACTTCCTTTTCAAATAATAATAATGAATAAATATGCAGGTAGGGAGGGGTGTGTAATACATACTTTATATGGGAGTCTGTCATGGGTCCAGAACGGATTAATTGGTTTTTACGTGTATTCCTATGGAAAAAGTCGCTTCGGATAACGACTAATTCGGATACAGACCGTGACGCCGGAACGGATTAACGTCATTATCAGAGGCACCACTGTATATACTTTTTACCCCCAAACATGATTAAAAGAAAAAAACATAAGGATATACTCTTATGAGACATCTACTAAAAAATGAGAGAATTGTGAAAAGCAAAAACAGTTCATTTGACTTATACAAAATTAATGCACAACATGTGCTTTAGTTTACCATGTAAACATAATTCTCTAATTTCTACAAAACTGAAACCGCAAAAAGCTGAAATACCATATAACATGACATTTCAAAATACCCTAAAACAGACCCTGGTTGTTATAAAAATGTATGTGCCATGTTTTTAATATTTTGATACTGTATGAATTTACTAATCCAGTTGTATTTTTTACATTTTCTGTTTCAACATCACAAAAATTAGTCAACATGATTACAGTAAATCATCTTTCATGATGTACTTGTAGCCATGATTCAAATTTGAATGTCCTGTCTTAAGCCCAATAGTGGGAATTTGTTTTGTTACAGCAGCTTAAGAAACAGCAGTGTTTAAGGAGATTTTATGGTATTACCATAACAGATGTAACCATCTTCTTCTTCTCCTTTCGGCTGCTCCCCTCAGGGGTCGCCACAGCGAAATACCAATGATTTGCATGTTTGATCTGGCATAGGTTTTTTACGTCGGATGCCCTTCCTGACACAACCCTCAGATGTAACTATGGCCAGCTCGATGCTTAATTTTAACCTTACAGAATAAGTGAAATTAACAGACAATAGCATGGTAACTGCATAAAACAAACAGAAATCTACCATTTTAACTTGTACATGAGGCTTAATAATGACAGACTTATGTGGTATGTGATTATCTGTGTAATGACTAGTCAAACTGTCCTCACAGCATTTTCATGAAACTGTATCTAAAGATGCTCACCTCTGCTGCCATGAAAGACAGAGTGTGCATGCCATGGGAAGCTCCCAGTAACCCACAGACCACAGCGAGGCCACAGCAGTCCAGCAGTAGTGACACCAGCAGACACAGGACTCGCACATGGCTGTTCATGGGAGTAGAAGGCGAGAATGACAGCTGGAAGGGAGATTTGAACATTTTTAAGTTTCATAGGCTATATAGGCATCACCAGGCAAAAATGCCATAACAATCTTTCAGCATACTTTGATTCAAGGGGTTTGAGAAACAACTATGAGAAATATAACACAGCAATTGGAAAGACCCCATTCCTTTGTTCATTCTAAGGCAACAAAAACTTACCAATTCTTATTTCTTGAGATTATATATATGGGTTTCAGCAAATAGGCTACCCCAAATCCTACACACTGCAGGTGCAAGTAGCCTAAACAGAGCAAGTGCTTTGTCTTAATTTACTATGTACAATGTTTACTTAGAACTGACTGTTCTGTAAATGTTGCAAATTACTTGGTTTATTTATTTTTTTATTTATTTTCTTTGACAACTGAATTTTATGGGGGGTATCAATAAACTGAACCTGAATATTAAAAGCATCAAGAAGATTTTCAGAAAACCTGATGAAAAAAAACATAGAACACTGCTGGGCTCTGATCAATAATGCTTCTGTTTGAAGGCAGTTCTACTCTCACAAGAACTGTACTTTTCCCTTATCAGTTTTCAGAAACCCTTTAAGTCAATAATCATCAACATTGATATAGTCAAATAGTGGCTTGGTAAAACCACACTTTAAGACACTTTTACAACATATTAATTTGGCTGAAAAGACTTTTCATATCGAGAGGCTGGAAACAAATGAAGAAGTGTAACAGCTGTGTAATGTAACTGACACATAAAGAGCATGTACAGGTGTAGATCTGTGGTGAGACTTGGAAAGAAACAGTTACAGAGAAGGAGAGACACACTCAAGCACAAGCACACTTTACAAGATTTAACTGAACCATACTGCAGTTTGTGTTACAGAGACAAGAACTTAATTTACATGTCATTGCTCGCAGGAGGGTGATTAAATCTGATATTTTGTTTTCCCCAATGCAAAACACAATCTGATACAGGGGCATATGGCAAGGGAAACTGTAGCAGTAGTCCAACATGCCTGTACAAGAAACTATTAATAGATCAAGAGCTGAGAAATGTACAACCATGTTCAGACTGAGACTGGTCCGCAAACTTTTACACTTTGCAGGTGTTATCAAATCCCATGTTTTGTTCCTTTTTTCATTCCAAACCAGTAACAAACCACATAACAGTTTGTTCACAACTTGTTTCTGAGAGTTTGCATAGGACTGATCAGTACCATATGAAATATAAAGACTTAAGAAAATTATGGAGTTGGTGAGAGCTAAGTAATAGTTTTGACTTAATAAATGTGATTTATTTACAGGTCTTGACATTTCTGTGGAGAAATTGCATGCTATGGTTCAAGTCACAAGAAAAAAAGAAAATTCAAAGTAACAACTTTTAAGACTTACATATTCAAATCTGTCTTTGCAAAGCTGAACCATTAGGTGGAGAAATACAAGGGCCGAGAACCACAAGCACCACATGACAACCTCCTCTACTGTCTGCACATTCAAAACCCCAAAGATGAAGATGAATTTGTAGAAGATGAAGTTCCAGAACTTGTCTTTTAGATGCTGAGGAAGAAACACAAACAAATGTGAAGACAAAAGAATCACACAAATATTACACAAAGATGAACTAAGCAGAGCTTCAGTTTCAGATCAAATTAAATACAAGTTGTTAGCACTGTAATTAATACAATTCATGACCTTTAAGAAATTTCAGTGCAGTGAGAGAAGACACCACAATGACACACTTTAATTAGAGTGTGACTAAAATTATTCCCCAAAAACACATTTAAAAGCAAGACTTTAAAGTCAATAAAACCTAACTAAACAAACTACTAATCCAGTCAACTTTTAAGACTTTTCAAAATAGCATTCAAAACATTTACATTTTAAATAGACCTTTCAGGAACCCATGGAAACTGATGGAAATAAATCATTACTTGTTAAGTTTCAAGGCTGAAGAAACCTGATGATTGTTTTTGGTTTTAAACTTTACAGTCAGAACATGATGATTATTAATTTAATTTCATTTTCATTATTTTAGAAATCAACAGGTATAATATACAGAACAAAAATAATGACAAAATTAACATTAATTAATTGATATATTCAATATGAGTATAGTCAAGAATAACAACATAATATCTTTTCAATCATAAGGATAAATACATTTCTTCTACTACCACATATCATAGTACCAATAATTATTCTTTCATTTCCCTGTCCATACCCTAACCAGAAGAAGTGGTCATCATACTTATTACCTTAACACTGTTCAACACAAACTCACCTGTTTCTCACTGACTCTAAGCGGGCCAAACACCACATACTGAATCATCTTAGCAATTAACATCAAGGAGCAGCAAAAAGTGTTGACTAATACCTACAGGAGAACAGGGAGAAAAGTGACAATTAGTTATTTGTAATTACAGTACAACAAATTATTAAGTATTATGTCAAAACAAACGGCACTTACCCATACAAAAAGGCTGTCAGTGACAAGATACCATAGCACAGTGGTTGCCAACTCTGTGTTACTAATGTCACTACTTAGGTGATCAAGATCTACTTCTGAGGGAGCTGGCGTTTCATCAGGTTCTAAAGCCCCAAAGCCAGGGTCCGTCACAGTAGTGTAGGCACTGAAGATACTTCCAGCAAGCAAAGCCACACTCAGCGCTGTGTACGTCTGCAGGCTGGGCCAAGGAAACCTCTCCAAAAACAGCAGAGGCATGGCGGAGTTCACGGTCCAACGCTTGACCTGTGAAGTTTGTTTTTGTCTCGATACAGAATCCAAACAACCTGTGACAACAGATGTGCTTTAGCTCGCGAATTAAACTGGGTAAACTTTGTTCAACTCCACGGGGATACTGTTCATCTACAGACTTCTGCCATCCGTGATATTAATATCATTCCCTTGTTTTTAAGTTATTCGTAATAACACAGTCGTCATCAGTGTGATTTTCTGTGGATGCGAGAAGATGGTTAACCAAACATTAGTCTGTCTAATATGTTAGCTCATCTACTACGAATTCCCAAGCAAACAAGCTAACTTAGCGTTAGCTCGAATTAGTTGACAAAAGTAGAAATGCAGCGCATTCAAACGTAACTTATGGAATGAGTCAAAAATAGCGATGCAAATTTAAGCCACTGGCCAAATTCTCCTGTATAAATTAGTGTATGTACCACTGATTATAACCGTTCACGCCCCTGCCGTTAGCAATTTACCTGGCTAGCGTTACCCAATACTAGCTTCTTAGTTAGCTCATATTAACTAGCGCTAGCTTCAAAACTAGCTACTGTTGACAGGCACTAGTCATCGACTTCTTGTGAAAATGTTACTTACAGTGCGTCCAAATTCGGCTACGCACAATATCCCGCGTTCCTTTTGACGAATTTTGAGATTTAATACAGCTGCGCAGAAAACACTGTAGTTGATAACATCGCCATGTTTATTTGCCGGAGCAGACAGAGGAAGGAGCAGGAAGTCCTGACTGCGCAGAGAAATAGCGTCATCAAAACATCTTTAAAGTCATAGAGGAGATTAATAAAGATCACATTTCAAGCCACTATTAGCTGAGAAATAAAAGAAGAGTTCGTCTGCTGTGTACAATAACAAACATGAGGCAGCCGAGTGAAATTATTTTCCATTCACAACGTATAGTAAATGTATACAGTATTTAAAATGTATTTCAAAGTTATGCACTAGGCCCCAAGATTAAATCATCCCTAGACTTTAATTTGCGCATAGTAAGTTCAGACCTGCTTTCAAGCAGCCTATGTCCCAGGATCAAAAATATGAGTGGTACCAGGTAAGAGGAAAAAAGATAATAATTAATCTGACTAACATTTGGCATTTAAACCATAGATGAAGTTTACAGTCTGGAGTTATGTTACAAACCAAAAGGCAAAGACTGTTTTAACATAAAGAATTCAGAATCAGAGTGCCTTTATTGTCACTGCAAGTTAATATACAATGAAACTCATAGACACTTACCCACATATGCACAAATGCTTCTACACGCATTATAATGTACTGTTTCATCCATTCATCAGCATGATGAAAACAAACATACCTGATCTTTACAGAAATATTGCATTACCTCTTTCAAGCCATCTTGTCGGGTATGGCAATCAGTGACTAGTTCATAACTGGTTTATAACTTGACTTTGTTTACTTCTCACATACAGATTTCACAGGTCACTGCTGCTGTTGCTGGTGGAGGAGACATAATGCTCCGAGGCATGTACAGGAAGTGATTTAATGGGATTACTGGTGATTACAGCGTTGCCACTGGACCCTCTCTGTATTAAGTTAGATGTATTTCTAAGCTTGTTTAGTAAAAATATTCTTGGAAAATCACTGAAAAAAAGAGTTATAATATAATGGCCCATGTTTAGGCACTGATTTTGATTAAAAGCTTTTCCCTACTTGTACTGTGTTGCCATATCCTTATACTGGGTATTTATAATTCTTCCCAACTGGAATTGTTAGATTTGAAGTTAAAAAAAAAAAAAGTATACAGTAGTACGAAGGATACAACAAATTTTTCAGTGTTGGACCCTTAAACTGCTCATCACTGTTTATGTTTCCTTTATCTTTTCATGAAGCGACAGCTCTGACTACCAAATGACACCTAAGAAATACTCTTCTTGTTCTTATTATCAGCTCTGCCCAAAAGGTTTTGTTTTCACCCACATCTATTGGGTTTGTTAGTAGCAAACAAGTATGCAAATCTACTAACCCGATTTTCACAAAAATTGGGGGAAGTATAGAGCTTGGGCCAAGGAAGAACCCATTAATTTAAGGGGCAGCTCCAAAGGGTTGATCCAGAACTTTGGTAACTTTTTGACATGTAATGTATGGATCTTGATAACATAAATCAGTATGCAGGGCAGCAGCATATTGATAAGCACTTGTGCCTCACAGCAAGACAGTTCTGAGTTCAGTCCCTGGTCAGGACAGAGACTCTGTGTGGCGTTTGCATGTCCTTCCTGTGTGTGATTTGGCAGATTCAAGAGTATTTTTTTTCATCTGTTGTCCAGTAGCAAATAGGACCAGATGTACAGTACTAGTACCAAAGCTGAGATAATGGGGAGTGAATGAATGGTTTTGATCTTTTTGTGATATTTTGATGTATATTCACTCAGGTCCCTTGTTGTGAGGGTTGTGTCAGGAAGGGCATCTGATGTAAAAAAAAAAAACCTATGCCAGATCAAACATGCGAATCATTGGTATTTCGCTGTGGCGACCCCTGAGGGGAGCAGCCGAAAGGAGAAGAAGAAGAAGATTCAATCAGGTATGGTTTCAGTGCAGCTCCAAATCTGTTGGAAGAGTACATTATGGGCCGTGGCGGAGGTCTGTGTTCTTCTGAATACGGTTCTAGTTAATTTTTAAAAATTAAGGGAATCCTGTTACAATTCCTGGTCAGGACAGAGACTCACTAATATCTTATTCTCTTCATGCTCTTTACACTGTCATCACATTCACTTTCAATGTGAGCTCAGGAAATGTCTTCTGAGGCGTTTGATGGTGGGATTGCAGCCACTTGTGTGATCATGGGTCTTTCTCTCCCAATAGGTGCTCCAGGGAACTTGCTGGTGATCTGGTTATTCTAAGACATGTCAAGCAGCACTCTCACATTGTGGTCCTCATCACGCTGCCTCGACAGATCTACTCCCTTCCTCATTCCTGGGTATGTGGAGAGACCACCTGTAAGACCTGGTGTTCATCATTAATGTTTGCATGTTCAGCGGCATGTTCATCCCCCTTAGGAGTGTGGAGCGCATTGTAACCATCTGACATTCATTTGTTATCAGCATTATGTGCATATGTCTCACACTTTTGTGGATATTTGCTATTCTTCTGGGGTTTGGCAAACTCCAGCATTGTAGAACAACTTTATTTTTAAAATATTGATGCGTTCCAGCCTGTGGCCTTCAGGGTCATAATAGAAAATATAACAATCTGCATTTTCCATGTTATGTATTTTAATTATGACCTTGATGAAAGCCACAAACCAAAACGCATTGGTCTAAGTTGCTTGTAAAACTGCTATTGAGTTTTCATTTCTCTGTGCACCTTCTTCGTACCTGCTTTACTGACTAATGTAACCTCTAAGCTTCTTCCACTCATCCAGGAGTGAGCAAGAGAATACAGCTGTTCCACTCAATCATCTTCTCATACCTGCAAATAGTCTTTGGCTTTGTATTTCCATTCATCATTTTGATATCTGTTACCATTTAGAAGCTGCTCCACTCAGAAAAAGGAAACTATTACTCAAAACCGAAATAACTTTTCTTTTTCTCCGTGTGAAAATGGTCTTTTTTGTGCTGGTTGCCTCACCATGTCATTTGCATTCTTTATCTGAAATGCATCCTACAGGAAGATAGAACACATTGATGTGTGATGGAGGGTGTTGTCTTCAACTTTTGCACTCTTGTTTTCATGAGCAATTCTACGAAACCTGTTATGTACTTGATGTTTGCAAGAATTTTTCAAGGGAGTCTTGAGGACTCAAAATTGGTGCAGCTGTTCAAGGAAATGGCCAGTCATACAAACTGGTAGTTCAACAGCAGAGGGGCCAGAGGGCAGCAAATACCTGGGATAAGCTGAAACCCGACGCTGCGTGAAAAGAAACTATGATGGTGGACAATTATGACAGCAACTTATGACTGATTTCAATTCTGCATGAAAAATACTTAAAATCTATTAAATTACAACATAAAAAGGTTTGAGAGAGATCTGATCATCTGGAGCTGAGATACAGCATTTTACTTATGTATAGGTGTCACTATAACTGAGATCTGTTATTCTCATACTGTATGGTTGTCTTCAAGGTCGGACCTTAATCCTACATGTAAAGTTTGGTACAGATTGGATGAAGAACTGTTATAACAGTTTATTTATGACTAGGCCCCAAAATCTGTGACCCCACCCTCAACGTATAGTTTGATCATGTCCAGTTTGACTGTGCTACATATGAAAATGATTAAATAAAACCCCTAAGATGAATTTGTTCAACTGTGATGGGCGAAAACCACCAAAAATGACCACAAAACTCAATATGGGCACCATACTGTTAAACTTGCATAATTAAACCAAGTTACTTTTTTTAGATCTTGGTTTGTCCGTTTATCAGATTTTGATAAATGGCCCTATGTCACAATGTTAAAGAAAGTGAAAAATTGATTCAGAATCTGCATCCTGCCCCAGAACGTTGGGTTCATCTGTAGCCCTATCTTTGGTGAAAATTTCATCAAAATCTGCCCAGTAGTTTTTGCATAATCTTGTTAACAAACAGACAAACCAGCATGATCACATTACCTCCCTGGCAGAGGTCATTATTGCTGAACCTACAATTTATGTCGTTTTCAAACAATTTTCTAAACTTCTGTCACAAAGGTGCAAAAAACAGTTGCTTGAATTCTAAAATTCCCTCTAGAACATGGAAATTAGATAAGCTTTGACCATCATTTAGTTTGTTTTGAACTTCACTTCCATTACTTATGAAATTTAAACTTCTGACTCATGTATGACTCACCTTTCAAATATACCTAGGAAGAATCCTGTTACTCTTCTGTCTTTTTAAAAGGGAAGTGAAAGATTCTAGGACAGCACTTTATTTTCTTTTCCTGCAGACAACCCAGTCTGCACATACATTTGCAGTATGAACTGGTCAGATGAGCGTTCTTTAGAGGAAATGGCTCCGGAGGAGTTCAAAGGTGGGATAGCAGTGGTATGTGTGATCTTGGGGCTGTCCTTTGTAATAGGTGCTCCTGGGAACCTGCTGGTGATCTGGACTATTCTAAGACATGTCAAACAGCGCTCTCACACTGTGGTGCTCATCCTGCACCTGGCTGTTGCTGACTTGCTGGTCGTCATCACGCTGCCTCTATGGATCTACTCCCTTGCTCACTCCTGGGTGTTTGGAGAAGCCACCTGCAAAGCCATGGTTTTCATGATCTACATCTGTATGTACAGCAGTGTGTTTCTCATCACTCTGATGAGTGTGGAACGCTTCATGGCTGTGCGGTACCCTTTTGCCTCAGCTCACTGGAAGAGACAGAAAACACTAAGTAAAGTCCTGCTGGCCGTGTGGACTGTGGCATGTTTGTTCAGCATACCTGTCATCCCAACCCAGGTGGTAGGAGATGATTCTGGTGAGGAGCACTGTCTTTACCGCCAGTACAATACAGTGACTCAGGAGGTGGTGTGTGTAGTGCTAGAGACACTGGTGGGCTATTTATTACCCCTCTCCATCCTGGTTGTCTGCTATGGCTGCCTTTGCAGCCGGATTGCTCAGATGACTTTCAAGTCCAAGCGCAAGTCGACAGTCCTGATTGCTAGTGTAGTGGTTGTGTTTGCCATTTGTTGGACACCTCATCATATTGGAAATATCCTCTCACTCATTATTCTGGCCACTGAAAATTCCTTCCCCGTGGAGGCAGAAAGCTTAGAGAGTGTCAGAGACACCATGACTTTCATTGCTGGAGCCATGGTCTTCATCAGCAGTACTGTAAACCCCATTCTGTACATGTTTGCAGCTCGCTCCTTCAGGACATCTCTACATGACATTGGCATCCAGAAGCTCCTCCGCCACATTTCCAGCACCTCTCCAGGTGAGGGCAACAGAGAGGTGTCATTTGTGTCCAAGAGACAAACTAATCAGACCAGCAGTATTCAGTGTGTCTCGGACTCAAAAGATCAGATGGACATGTTTGTAAAAATGTGTGAAAATAATCCATCCTGATATTAAAAATATGAATCTCCATTTTGTTTGTTTCTGTATGATTGTATGCAAATGGATACTATTTCTGCCTAAATTAAGTTCATTACAGGTATGTCAGTGGTTACATATGTGAAAGTGGACATGGAGTAGTTTAAAAGCTTTGTGAGACTCTCATATGATTTAAATAATGAGTGCATGAATATTTATAAGTGTGTATCTTATATAACCATTGTCAGCTTACGTTTAATGTGTACTGTTGTTCATAAATGATACAGTAAATTTTATACATAATAAAAATAATTCCACATAACACATAATAATGTTTTTCATATATATTTTCTTTTTAATAGGACTCAAATAATGCTATTATTTTGTTGATTCCATTGAGGTAAATGACCCACACAGTGGGCTTTTTAATAAAATGAAGGAGATAGAATGTAATGGTATTTTTTTCTTGGGTTAGGGTTAGGCTGAGGACAATAAGATCTCTACAACAGTCGCTTGATAATTTGGATAGGAGAGTGTAAAAATGTGTTCCTATGACACATCAACATGCTAAACCTACTTAAAAATTCCCATCATTACCAAAGTTATCACCCTTGACAACAAACAGTGGACTTGGTTTTCCTCTGCAGACATCAGTCACGCACTTAACTTCCTCTCAGTTAAGTGATTGCAAAATGAAAAACTACATGTTCCCTTTCCTTTGCACTAAAAAGCGGAATCACATTCTTAATGTCTGACTCACATAAGAGACAAAGTTGCACATTTAAGACAGAGACGGCCACTGTCAGCTTATTTTCTCATATTTTTATAAGTCAGATGTCACAAGATTCCAAGACCATATCCACTAAATGAAGTAACAGCAAAAGTACTTTACCTTAGGGATTGTATTTGTTCGTCAAGTGAAAATGTTTAGTATTTCCATTTTATGCAACATGACAACTTTACCCATTTTTTTTAAAAATTAGTGTTTAATTCTATTCCTGTCCAGTGGATATAAAAAGTCTACACACCCCTGTTCAAATGCCAGGTTTTTATGATGTAAAAAACTGAC
>JAQQAE010012018.1:0-13345 GCA_029823295.1 Pseudamia nigra | reverse complement strand
GAGAGACAAAAGAAAAGAGTAGAGATAGAACAAACAAACAACACAAAACACTAGCAGTAAAAACACACAATCATCATTATTGTCCCATTGGAAATGGATGGACACCACGAAGAGGAAAATGTGACAATAACCACCAGTGACCATTGAGCAGCAGGACGTTCCTCTTCCATCAGTGAGTGTGTTCGGCTCCAAACTGTATCATGACACTTTACAAATGTTCTGTGAGCGTGTTACAGTCATAAAAATTCTCTTGATCCTTTTTCAATAAAATTAAGAGTCAAACATGATAATAAACCACGTATATTCATTTTTCTTACATTTTAGAAAATGTCCCGACCTTCCTAGAAATTGGTTTTGTAGTAATACACCAGATGTCTTTTATCCCTATGCTTCCTTCCCAAACAGCAATTTTCCTGCTTCTCCATGTGAAACGGCACAAAGGTAAAATGTTGGTCATTAGGGCGAATCCTCCTGGAAATGAAAGATCACGCTCAGCGCTGAAAATACAAGCTTGTTAATCATTATGTCTTGGTGAAACAGCTACAAATAAGCAGGTCTGCAGGGTCTGTTTGGTCTGCTTTTGTGATGTTAAGACCTCCAGCATATAAATACAAATCCCCTGAAGCCGGATAATGATATTTTTAGGATAATGACATCTGAGTGTTAATGTTTGACCAAAAATGGAGCTTTAGATTGAGTTTCATGGAGATTCCAGTAGATTGCACTTAATATAGATGCAGTTTCCTGTATTTTTGGTTACAAATCATGACGCACAGTCCTGAATGTCTAAATGGAGGTAAATGTGTAATGTGTCTCAGATTTCATGAACGTGAAACAGTGCTGCTAAGTGAGCTGAGGTATGCTGTGCAGTTTGCCTTTGATCCTGAACTACTGGGTCAAACCGTTACAAGGTCAGAGGGTCCGCTGGGTGCATTCCACAGCTCTTAATAGGTCACTACTGGTTTACCAAGATAAAAAAGTTACTGGATGAAAATGACGAGTACGGGAAGCAAAGCAGCAGAGGCACGTTTAGGACATTTGTTCTGGTGAATGTTCGTACCATTTGTGCATAATAATGAAGAAAATAACCAAGACATTGACAAAAAACATAAAACAAGCAAAAATGAACAAAATGAATGAATGAAAATACAAAATAAGCAAGAAAATAAAGAAAATATTCAACAAAGTTGTCAGAAATTAACAAAATAATGTGGAACATGAAGCAAATATGCATCTAAAGGAAGAAAATGAGTAAAATTCACAAAAATAAATGGCATAAATGCAAAAAAATCCAAACAAAATGGAAAAACATAATAAAACAAGAAACAAAATGAACAACACAAAAAGAACAGCACAAAAGCAATGTGATCCACAATGGAACAAAATCATAAAAAAGTAATGAAGAAAATGACCACCAATGAGCAAAATACACAACAAAATGGGAAAAAAAAAAATCATAAAACATGTGCCAAACTGACCAAAAATTAACAAGCTAAGTAACAAAAATGAACAAAAATAGATAAGAAATAAAAAATAATAAAATAAGCCTCAAAATGAACAATATATTCAATCGAATGAAGAACATTGACAAAAAATTCACAAACATGAACAAAAAAATTGAAGAAAAGTCCAGAAAATGAACCAAAGTAATCCTCAAAGTGAACAAAAACAAAAAATAGTCAAGAAAATCACCAACAATAACACAACAGAGAAGACAAATGAATAAAAATAATCTCCAAATTAAGAAAATAATCCACCAAATGCAAAAAGACATTCACAAAACAGCAAAACAATCTAGAAAGTGTACAAAATACTCAAGAAAAGGAAAAAAAATCTGCAAAAAAATCGAGAAAATGAATAAAAATGCAACGTCAATAAAAAGTTCTAGACACCCAAAAGTTACGTGTTATCTAAAATTTACAAAGTACTCCGTAAAGACAAAAACAATCCCCGCTGAAATTTACACCTGTGACAGGACACTAAAAAAGTCACATGTGACAGTTTTTAATGTGTTTTGTTCCCATCGCTTTCAAAACCATCCAGTACAGTGAGACTGAGTCGAGTGTCAGTACGTACAGTACGTGTTCCAACCAACTCCCCACACACACCTAACGCTCTGTAAATCCACTTACCCGTTTTTCCACATTTAGCCTGACACGTTAGTGACACTCAATCACAGTGGCTGTACTGTACCTGTGGGCGTGAACGAACACAAGGACACTCTGCCTCCTGGGACAGAACGAAGGAAAACAGGGAACAGCTGATGATTGTTTTAACACGTGACAACACGGCAAGTCTAATCAAAACTCATGTCAAAGCTTACATGTCATTAAGGCAAATCCAAAATAGAAGACACAGTTCTGACTCACGGTGCGACGACAACATTTGAAATGTGATGCCACTTAATAACTCCAGTACAGTAAAACAGTGAAGGAAGAAGAAGAAAGAGAAGTATTAATATAAAACTGTGACAATACGAGCAGAAATCCTCTTTTCAAAGCCTATCATCATCTAACATACACTCACTGGACACGTTATTAGACGAACACAACTCATCAACTCAGTATCTATTCATCAAATCACATGGCAGCAGTTCAGTGCATTTACACATGTAGACACAGCCAAGACGACCTGCTGAAGTTTAAACCCATCAAAAGAAACGGGATGTACATGACTTTGAACATGACATGGCTGGTCTGAGTATTTCACAACCTGCTGATCTACTGGGATTTTCACACACAATCATCTCCGGGGTTTGTAGAGAATAGTCTACAACAAAGACAATATCCTGTGAGTAACAGTTCTCTGGATGAAATGACCTTGTTGATGCCAGAGGTGAATGGTCAGACTAGTTTGAGCTGATGGAAAATAACTCAAATGACCACTGGTTACAGCTGAGTAATGCAGAAGAGCATCTTTGGACGTATAGAAGATACACATGGTGACACTCCAGGCAGTTAAGAACAGGAAACAGGACAAAATGTGGCTTTGTCCAGTGAGTCTGGTTTTCCACTGTGACATTTGGATGTTATTGTAATAATTGACATAAGCAACATAAAAGCATGGATCTATCCTACTTCATATCAACACTTCAGGTTGCTGTTGGTGGTGCATTGTGGACCTTTAATCCTAACTGCATTGTTTAAACACCACAGCCTACATGAGTATTACTGCTGACCACGTCCATCCCTTCATGACCATAATGTAACTAGGAGGTCCAACCAAATATCAGCACGGTGTACCCAACAAAGTGACCAGTGAGCTTACATGAAGTCACAGTGGCTTTTGTGTAGAAAAAATGGCTCCTGTCAGTGATTTAGTGTTGGATTTAGTGTTTGGACCAAGGGGTAACGACCCGAACTGTAATGTGGAAGCAACTTTACGTTGTAATTCCACCGCTTGGTCGCTGGGGAATCGATCGTCCGGCTCCAAGAAGCTTTTTTCCCATAGAGATAGATTTGACTTCTATATGAAAATACTACGCAAATACATTTTTTTCATGGGTCATCATGGTCTCAAATGTTTTATTTGGATCCTTTAATAAGTAATGTGATGGTCCATCTCTAACTTTTTGCTTCGTTATTAAGGTATTACAGCAAATAATGTAACAAATCACTGCCGTGCTGGGATTTGATTGACATGTCGCTATAGCAGCAGCTCGCTATAGTGAAGTCGGACTGATTCAGACCTTCGTATCTTCTATTTATTCAATATGTTCATAGTTATACATGGCATACACTCGACGGCAGCTGTGGGGAAGTGTTTACACTAACAACACTCTGACTTTGACACTGCGTGGCTTCAGTAAGCTAGCAGCCAATATTAGCTTCCCATGAGTCCCCTGGCATGGACACTTCATAAGCCCCACTGCCGTTTGTCCAAATATGTATGTATCCTGTTTTTGGTTCCAAGATGCCGTTCAAGAAATGACAAGTTGATCGGCCTCAAAACGGCCCTTCATAAACTAATGGGTGACGTCACGGTCACTTTGTCCAGTTATATATACAGTCTCCGGTTTGGACTGATTTTATCGCTGCATTGAGATGTTTGTTGCATGTTAAGTCTGTTGAACCATTAAGGCTCCTTTTTTTGGTTTTGTCTTATTACGCAGATTTTTGTTCTTCATTAGATTTTAATGTTTGTGTATTTTTTATGCATATGTCAAATTAAGCATCAGCTTTATATCACAATATCGAACTATGGGTGTATTTTTGTTCTTATGTGTCAGTCACTCGTTCACAATTAATTCTTGTGATTTTATCATTTTCATTTTAATGTTTTGCTTCATCTTCCTTAAATCTTCTTTGATGCTTCATTTTCTTACATCTCTGTTAATGTGTTTACATTGTTTTTCTCTTTGATGTCATTTTGTTTCATCTCCACACATCAGTTGTTTTGTTTTGCTCTGTTACGATGTTTTCATACTGTTATATCTTTAATCATGTTTGTTTTTTATCATATTTCACTGTTTATTTTTGCTGTCTTTTATGTTTTGTTTGATTTTAGCTTTTTTTCTTCTTTTAACCTTATTACATCTTTTTAAAAAATATCTTGTAACATTTTTGTCATGTCATGTTTGTCATCTTTTATGCCCTTTTTTGTTTTATGGCTATTTTGTCATTCATATATGAACTTGTCTCTAGCATTATGTTTCTAATGTTACATAGTTTTGTTTTTTCTGTGTTATTGTTCAATCCCTTTAGGTTCAAATCAGCTTAGATGTTGAGAAGCTGTGCAATATTGCAAAATAAAAATAAATGCTATTTTCCCTGATGCATTTAAACTGAAGTAAAAAAAAATCTGTTTTACAAAGCTAAGGAGGTAAAAGAATTTATATATCTGTGTAATATAGAGTGTAAAAGTGCAATACAGAAAGCTAAAAATTCCACATTGTATTTATTTCTTGCCTCTTGTGTCTCTACTCTTTGAGTATCACATACAGGCTCAAAAAAAAAAACAAGCCTGATTCCAGCTTTATTTCCATTTAAAGAGAGGAATGCTAAAGCCTCAGTTTAGCTTCAGAAGGATTTTAAATTTTTTTTTAACAGTTCATCCCATAAAGAGAAACATCATCTTCAGCTTATGACAAACATTTGCAAATATGTGGTTTTCCCTGGACAGGAGGGGATGTGTAAAGCGTAACTTGGAATGTTTGCCTTTCAGTCGAGGAATGTGAAGATGCAGAAAGGGGCAACACTCGAGTGGCGCTGATGTTAAATTCCTCCTCCGACTCTAAACACTCTATGCATAAAATAGATGGATTTAACAAAACTCACTGAACAACGCCCCATGTTGTGGTGTAGATGCGAAGGCACCAGTCAGACTGTCGCGTCTCCTCATAAACACCGACACTGATAAGGAAATGGAAAAACAGAAGTCTGGCAACACCCTCCATCAGGTGCCCGGCTTACATGTCATAAAACCTGACTGACATCTTAATTCAAAAAGAACAAAGCAGTCCACGATCACATTTCTCTGGCTCAAAGTGGCACAAATAAAGTAGATGAGTAGCTCTAACCCAGGGGTCGGCAACCTTTACCATGAAGAGCTGTTTTTGGACCAAAATAAATAAATAAATGTGCCTAGAGGTGCAAAAAATATCAATACCCTTTATGTACCAGATGAAATGTGATCCATGCAATAGCTAGCAACAAGTGAAGACCACATTGCTATTATTTTATTTTTAAGTTCATATTACTTTGCTCATTTTTATCCACTTTGTTTATTAATTGAATTTGTTACAGTTTTATTTTTGCAATTTTCTCAGATTAGTTTGCTAATTTTTGTTCGGTAACTATTTTCTTCATTGTTTAGAAGATCTTAATTTTTTATCCATTTTCATTAAGTTAATTTACCATTTTTGTCATTTTTGTTCATTTTTTTCATTATTACACTGGTTATTTTCCTCAGAATTGTCTTAATCTTCTAATCATTTATTCCATAATTTAATACTATACTCCTTTCCTTAGTTTTGTTAATTTTATTTTTTATTCTATTATGTATATTGTTATTCCTGTTCATTTTCTTGATCATTTTGTTCATTCTGTAGATTACTTGTAAAGGCATTTCTTTTGTTTTTCATTATGCTGCTAATTTTTTTCTTCATTTTGTGCTTATGTTGCTGATTTTGATGCGTTATAATGTGTAACTTACATCCTTGGACAAAGCAACAGGACCTACTCGAGAAGGACTAAACAGCCGCATGTGTCCCTGGAGCCGCAGGTTGCACATCCCTGCTCTGACCTATAGGAGATAATGCTCAGAGTCTTGACTAAGAAGGAAGTTAGTATTAAATTTATTTGAATTAAAGTATGTGTTGAAGCTAGAGTTACCCAGAGAGTGTGAGAGGTGTGTTATTACTGCCGTATGTCACCAGAATTTATCTGTGATGACATTTAAGTCACTGCTAATTTACACTTGGCTTTTTACCAAAATTTCAGGTCCAACAGCAAAGATTTGTGCACTGAAACATAACAGACTGTGTGAACTGTCAACTCAAACACTCAAGTTGTGATCTGATGGAAGACGTCCCACCCCCGTCTCGAGATAATTACATATTATGTGCCGTTTTGGAAGCTCGGTGAAAAAGTGACTCATTTATGCACCCAAACACTGACAATAACATGTTCCTAAATAAATAACAAGTCACCCATAAAAAGAATATCATCATTTTATTAGTGGCTACAATGTAAGACAATTGAAAAGTCATTAACAATTGGTAAAAATAAACACCAAAGAGTAAAGTACGGTTAAAATCAATCAGAGCTTCGATGTAAGTGCCTGAATATACACTCCTCAAACCAGCGTCAATGCAGGGATCCTGCCATTTCTAAATTTCACACTCAGGTTTGAAATCTGGTTTTGACCTATAAAGTCAGCGTCACTTCACACCATCTGGTCCGTCAGGTTTGGATCACGCACAGCTGAAATCCCGCAGTGACACGTGCAACATGTTAATTTGACAGTTTACATAATTAGGTTAATAGTGAGGTTTATCATTCAGTGTAAACCTTCAGTGCATTTTATGCCATCCTCCTTCCATTATGGCTTTATTAGATAAGTGTAGACTCTCTCACATTCCTGAGTGGAAGGCTGGTCTGGTATCTGGACGACAGCTCCCTGAAAAGAGAAAAACATGGAGGAAGACTCATAATTAAACAGCACAAGAAGAAGAGAGTGTCATACTATTAAAACTGGACACTGTGCAACGCTTGGTGGATTATTTGAGGACTGGAATGGTGAAGGAGGGTGAGTTCAGTGACTTTGAACATGGCATGGTTGCTGGTTTGAGTATTTCACCAACTGCTGGGATTTTCACACTAAACTACTATATCTTTAGGATTTACAGAGGATGCCTTGGATTGTGAAGCGCCTGGAGATAAACTTGGATTATGATTGGTGCTATACAAATACAACTGAATTGAAAATAACCACTTATTACAATCGAGTTCTGCAGATGATCATCTCTGAACCCACAACACATCGATTGCTGAAGCAGCAGGGCTCGATTAATTAACAAAAATGTCCTTAATTGTGCAAAACAGGGTTAAATCAAACTAAACAAAACGAACACAAAAATCAACAAAATGAACAAAACAATCCACAAAAAAAATGAACAAAATAGACAAAAATGAGCCAAATTTGCAAAAAAATGAGCAGAATAAACAAAAACAGAGAAAAATAATTTGCTCCAGTTTAGAAAATGAACAAAAACTTTACAAAATGCACACAAAATCCCTCCCAATCTTTAATGAAATTACTTTTTTGCTACTTTAGTGTGTAGTTTGGAGCCAGTGTACAAAAAAGTACACATTTTTGTTCAATTGTCTTGATTATATTCTTTATTTTTTAAGTGATTTGATTATTTGGTCAATTTTTTTGCTCATTTTGTTGCTTGTGTTGTTCATTTGCTCATGTTTGTAGAGTACATATTTTATAATTCACTTCCTTCATTCTACCATGTCCATATCAAATGGGCTGTTTTAGTATATTTTCTTCAAATTCAGGAGAGCTCCTGTTGACCACATCTTCCTGTCTGAGCGATGGATCCCATCATGTAGACCTCCTGACACATTACTGCGCATGATGTCAGGATGATTTTAGTGGTACTGGTGGATTTAGTGAAGCCTGGAAACTGACTGAGGACAATGACTGTATATTTGCAACATCAATGGCTTGTTCCATTTATCTGAAAATGAACTGTGTGTTGTTCCCACTTTCTCACATTATTTTCAGAGCCTAAAGGCATGTCTTAATAATAGGAAAAGGCACAAAACCTTTTTTCCCCCCCACAATGGCTCCTTTAAATCTTTTGTTTTTCTGTTTCTATTTGCAGTTTTCTTCTTTGGTTTTCATACCATTGTATGAAATAACAAAATTTCCCCTCCATCCATTCACTACTACCCACTGTTTGCTTCTATTGGTGTCATATGATATCCCTTCCTAACCATACTGCACCACAGTTTACTGACACTCAACCAAGATTCATATTCTCAGCATCTCAAATGTCTTTTTGCTCATCTGCCAACATCAGCTAATAGTAAATGGTGGAGGCCCAGTAAACCACAAACATGTGAACACACCCTAAAGCTATCTAACTACTTCCATCGGTAGAAAAACAGACATTTCAAATCACATATCAACACAGTGCTTAATTTCTTTATTTAATGATATAACACAAACACATTCATAGAGTTTCTGTCTTTTTGGTGGCAGCTATAAGAAACTTGCTGGTAAAATGAATCCTAGTGTTTCACATGTAACTGCTTTGTTGGACTTTGTGTGACCTCATCCTTGTTGCCAAAGCTGTTTCACTTTGCTCCAACAAACCACTTACAGCTCAGCCTGCTTTCGCTCCACATGACGTAAACACCACTTTGGTATCTTGGCTTAAAATGTCTTCTTTAAACTGTGGCGTGTGAGGGAGCGTCTGTGCCTCAAAGAGGAGTATGAGTGCATCTATGGGAGGATTTCTGAGTGTGTGTGTTTGAGTCAATGTGTGTGCAGTGATTACCCTGAGCAGGTTATCTACGGTGGCTTTAGCTGCATGTGGCTGGAGACAGACCCAACCGGATGGTAAACAACTATTCACTACAGCTGGCTGTCAGTCTGGAGCAACGACAATACAGGGCTATGGATGTAATTCAATGGAAGAATTCACATTATGGTAATGGTGCTCCTTGACACTGGCCCTGCAGTCTACCAGCATATGGCCAAGTTGGTCTTTAAACTCTAATGTGTCACTAAGCAGCACAAGCCTATGGGGAAACCAGTGAGGTGGGCCTCATGCTATTCAGCCCTCAGCCTTTAAATGAACCCAGATAATCACTTTAAACCCAGGGGGAAAAAACACAATGCTACATCTAACAAACACAGAATGGTGCAAATGTGCCAAAGCAGAGCTCAAACTTAAATGAAAATGGAGCTGTTTGAGAATAATACACCTCCTGCCACCCACAAACTATCACTACCCAACAGCTCCTGTCACTTTCACACAGATATGCTCAAACTAAACTGAAAGCAGACTCGCATTTGAAACGACCTGCCCAATGTGTGTTCGGAACAGCGCCATCATTAGTTGAGACGCCTGCAAGTCGACTCTGATTTCATAATGCTCACCACACACTAGGATACGTAGAAAATATCACATGGTGACCTCTCACATCTCAAGACATTGTGTCATGCGCAGAGGAAGGAAGTTGACGCCTCCATTAGTGCTACTACAACTACTGTACAAGTAAAGAGAAAAGACAGTCCATTACGTTAAGAAATTAAAGTCTATCTGGAAAAAAAAAGTGTTTTCCATATTTAGCTGAGGTTCTCCAGGAACTTCAGGAAACAACAAGGTTCAGGTTTAGGTTCCTTTATTTGTACCCATAGGTAGATTTATCTTACAGTCAGGTGAATTGGTCCTTTTCACACTCAAAGCACAAACATGTAACAAGCAAACCAACATGAGCAGTCTATACATGATTAAAATTCAATTCAATTCAACTTTATGTGTATAGCGCCAATCATAATCGCTGATTATCTCTAGACGCTTCACAATTCGAGGCCGAGACCTCATGACTATGCAGAGAGTAAACTCAACAGAACCACCGCAAGCAAGCCGAGGGCGACGGGAAGGAAAAGGAACTCCATAAAAGCACAATATAATACGGTCATAATGGATTGGTCTATGTGAAACTGTGTAACCTTCCTCGTACAGTGTAAGTACTGACTCTTTCTGCATACTGCTTCAGTTCTCTTCAAATTTCAATTCATTGTCAATGACTGTCCCAAGATATTTGTACAACTTCACGTACTCAGTGGTCAAAGGAAAACACTGTTCTTCTTCTCTAAACAACTTCACATGGCTCATCATGATCAAACCAGACACGCTTCTCATTTACATGTATCGACTTCTTTTACACTTTTTTTAAAAAGGATAATTTCTTTTGTTTCATATTGCAAGAAATTTACTATTATGGATCTACAAGTGGTGAGGAGAGGAATGGTGGTGACATTTCCCAAACCCCTGGTATGCTCTTTGGATCTGCAGGGTGCTTTTCTCAGGTTATTTATTTATTTTTTGCAGGTGGTTGATGTGTTTGATTGTATGTGTTTTTTTGTGACCTCCCTTCGAGTTTGGTGATTTTGTTTCTTGCATCCCGTGTCTTTCTCTCCAGTGTTGACGGGTTTCGGTGCTCCAGTCCTCCAGCTCTGCTAGCCGAGTCTGTGCTTCAGTCAGGCTTGTTTTTTTGGTGCTCCATCTCTATTTTGTTTTCCCCAAGCTTGCAGTCAATTTCTTGTTTTGCGACTATATTTTTTGTTTCATATCTTGTCTCAGTTCTTCTTGGAATGTGTTTAGGCTGTCTTGCAGTACCTTGCTTGCGGTTCTTCATATCATCCTGGATGTTAGCTAGCCCCGTTAGCAGTACTTCTGTGCGGTCTGGGTCTTGTGTTGCAATCTTCTTGAGTTCATTTTGCTCATTGTCGTCTTTCTCTCCCATTCTGCTTTGTTTAGTAGTCATTTATTTCCCTTTCTGGTTTTTCTGCTTGTTTTTACCACTCATGCCTTTTACAAGTAGGTACAATTGGAAGTCTTACAAGCTTTTTATCAAGTTTAATGTTGCGACTTGAAGAGCAAATTTAGTACAGTATGTGCTTAGTTTCTCTGCAGTATTTAAGTGAACAGCCTTGCCTACAGGGGCGCTAAAAATATTGTAGCGGTGTTAGTACAGAGGAAGAAAAGCAAAACAGAGCAGTGTGAACTCATGAGCAAATAAAGTAGTGTTCAGTATCAACTGTGTGCAGCTTCTATCAGTTCTCTACAAACAGAACACACATCAAACTGGAATTTGTTGTTTTGCTTTTGTCCAACATCATGCCACATATTTCACTGTTAACAATTTACCGCTTCCCGTTTGTGGTTAAGAGACAAACCTACTATTGTCTGACAATGTTCCCATGACCTTTTGCATGAGATACGTCAAAAACATTCGTTTCTCTCAATGTCAGTGTAGAAAAAACACCAAACTTTGGCCTCATAATAAGTAAAGTTGGGTGTCTACGTACATGCAGTGAATACTCTTTGGGTTACCATGTAGGACAGACATTCAGTACAAAATATTTATTTGACTAAGCTGAAATCTGATACTTTGCAGTGATACATAAGAATGGGAAAAAATATGGATATAGTAATACAGTAGAATAATAGATTTTAGTCATAGCAATTGAGCTTTATAGAAAAAAAACGCTGACAGAAAATATCTATTTATAAGAAGACAAAGCATGAATGAATGTGCTCCAGGTGGAAGTTATATGTGAGCTGTCCTTGCAGTCATCCATCTTCCATCTCAAATGGCTCATTCCCACCATCACACCCATCCCACTCAAGTTACCCCCTGCACAGGCATGAAAAGGGCACTTAACTGAAAAGCAAGGTTGTTTGTGATCCAGCATGTATGGGTCAGTTTGTGCAGTTCAGGTTGTTGTTGGGATAGTGTCAGGCTTTTGTTGGTGTTCAAAATGTGCACCCAGTTTAGACTACATGCTTGATAACAATCACAACCCAGAGATGCTCACAGTTCCTGTCTATCATACATCTGTTTAAACATCCTCTGAACCTGGCACCTTGAGAGATAAACAGTGTTGGTGGTATCAGTCATCTGCTCTGCTGACATGTAAGTCCAGACGCATTTATCTTAAACTCATCATTTAAGAGTATTCATGTATAGCAGAGGGCTGTGAGAATATGTAAAGGGTTGATCACAAAATGTGGTTAATTCATTTATGACCTTTTATAGCTCCTTTGACTTCAGGCTTTGAGATGATGCCAGTGTCTGGATTTTAGTCATGATGAACTAGCTGTGAATCACCAAGAGGCTTAGAGCTCGAGCTGCAGTAACACTATGCAAATTCTTTTTGGGAAAGTATTGCAAACAATGCAAATTTAAGTAGATTCAAAATAGAGGACTTTTGCTTGTTATACCAGTGCTGTAAGAGCAAAGAAAACAACTCAACAAGGAGGACATGGTATGAGTTACAGTTGCACACTGATGTGCAAAGGTAAATATATGAAGCATGGTTCAAGATATTGGCAGCAGTGAAAGAGTTTCTCATGAAGTCTACAGAAGCACAGTGTGTCCTGATCGATGAGGAGTAGCTGCTTGTAACATGCAGCTCTAAACTGTTTGTTGTGTTGAGCAACGTCAGAATATTGCATGACATCTTCCACTTCATTAATTTTATAGTTCAGTCGAGCCGAGCACATCAAGTTTTATTGATGTTGGTGGAGTACCATAACAAGGAGTAATTTTGCATGCACTGCAACAAAGAGGGCTGCAGACAACCTGTCAAAACCATCATAAATAACCGTAAAATGTTGCACCAGGGTCTGCCAGTGCCAGTGACTAGTGCAATTTTTTTCTTGCCCTATACAATAGGAGACTTAATTTGATATTTAACAGAGCAAGAAATCTTACATGGAGATTGGACATGCTGAGTGACTGGTCAAATGTAAAAACACATTAACACTGAATCTTGCCTGAAATACAGTAGGTGCCATTACATTGGTGGAATATGTTGGTTTGAGACAGGCAACCAGCTGCTACATACTTGACAATATAAAAATATGAAAATAGTCTTTCCAGCACAAAAGATTTAACATTGAGGTAATCTACATCTATTTTGTAATTGTTTCTTTTTGGCTTAAATTTGTCCAAGGGACTGGAAGACGTAATGAGGTAAAATGCAAAGGTAAAGATCATGTATAGTTTATAGCAATTCACTGCACTGTCACAAATTGGTGAGTTAATATAGTTTCCTTTCATAAGGAGTCACAATGGGACTGGGAAACATAAAG